>QEPC01014657.1:113744-131760 GCA_003113815.1 Sphenodon punctatus
TTTTTTAAAACTTTTTTGCTGGGGCTTTAAGTTTTTTACATTGCAGCCATTTTTAAATGGCTGCAATGTAAAAAAATCCGGTACCCGGACCGGATTACCGGGTCGAATCCGATAATGCCGGTACGCCTGGTACCGGCATTATCAGATACCGGATTTACTGGTTTTCCTGCCCCTATTAATTATTGTATCTCCTGCAGTTGATGGGGAAGTGGTCAGGTTAGTTGCAGGGTTTCAGCAATCTTATATTTTTAGCTCAAAACCAGACTTCAAAAAAGCACTTAAAGTAGGAGTGGCAGTGTGGTTATTTTTGTGAAAGCTGGGAGAGTTACATGTATGAGTTACTGACTGAATTGGTTTCTAAGCAACAGAACAGCAAAAATGCCATGCATGCAGTGCAATCATAAGATGAGTGCCACCCATGACCAAGGTTTCAACCCATTAAGCTCAGGATGGGGTGAGGAGAATCTGCAGCACCTCACTGTGCTGTTGTGGGGTTTGCAAACATCCACCAAACGCGCACGGATGTGCTGTCAACAGCCCAACCAGCAGCATCACAGTCCTCTTAACAACCTTCCCCTCCAGACCAGCTTGCTTGAGAGAGGCTTGCAAAGAGGAGGCAGGAAACCCTCTTCAACAGAATTCAAACAGGATCACCCTGTAATCCCATTCCACTGCCACATAATTATCACATAGCGCAAACAACACCCAAGCCTTTGAGAAGTAAAGAGAGTTATTGAGAAATTACAACTATGACAAGAGGGAAAACTGGGTGCTATAAGTTAAAAGGTTCCCACAGCAAGGTATTCTAGAAGTTTATTCAAACACCACCCTTCCCCCATGCAAACTCACCTATTGTTAATTATTATTATTTATTAAGCATTTATATAGTGCCAGCAATGTACCTGGCACTTTACAATTGTAAGAAAGAAACACAGTCCCTGCCCTAGCAGGCTTACAATCTAAGAGAGACAAGGAGGGAGACGAAGGGGGTGAAAACAGAGGAAGGGACAAGGATACATACATGAACACATGAGGTCTCAGGTGCACGTGCTTGGCTTAGTTACAAAGGTGTAGTTACTCATTTAATGTTACACAACTGTGTAACGTTAATCTGTGTTTGTCTTTTCTTGTAGTGATGCAGTCACACAATTGCCGCGATTCACCTGCCTGAGGGTTCCCTGTAGAGGCCTGGATTGGAGAGGGGTTGCTGCCACTCAACTTGATTCCCTCCCCTCCCCCCCTGCTGCAGGTATAGTTGCGTGGGCAGGACCCTTTGGGTGCCTTCCAAAGGGTGACAACTAAGGGTGCTGCCCTTGTGCAGCCCTTGAGAGCCTGTGGAGACCGTAGCCGACTACGTGGCGAATTGACCGTCGCCGCCATGCTTCGCCACGCGCAGAGACCAGTCAGCCTCCAGCAGGGAGAGTTGAGCAGCAGCAAACAGAGCCAGGCTTGGCCGGCAAGGATTTGGACTTCGGTACTGGAACGGAGTCGGGCGTGAAGCTGGGAAGCTGCAAGGAGAGAAAGAGCCCAGACATATTTGTTTTATATCCTATCTTTTTGTGTCTGTTTATTGTGAGCTATGACCTTGGATACTCCACTACTGACGAGGTGGTGCACAACTCTTTTCTGCAGCACAGCTTCAGAGGTATCGGTCTGTCAGGGGGGATCGCTTACCAGGGCATGGTGTGCCTTGTCCATCTCCCCGCATCGCCAGACAGCGAAGCCCCGCAAAAGTCATCGGCCCCAGCATCCAGTCATACTCGCCGCCAGCTGCTTGCCAATTGAACCGCTGGGAACCCTGACAGCACCTGTGGAGCCAGGACATGCGCTCCAATTAAGGACAGCTCCATAAAAGTGCTGCCTAGCCTACGGCAGCGCCGTAGGCACGTGCCAGGGCGCTGCGCAAAAGGGTGCACCCTTGTGCACGGCCTTAGGCGGCGGCCAGGGGCAGGCGGGCAGTTTTTTCTGCAGTTTTGTTTTGGCAGAGTTGGAGGTCATGGGAAGAAGGAAGAGGAAGGAGGGCGTGGAAATTCGCTCGCAGGCCCTAGCCCGACAATCAAATCTTCGGGACTTTTTCGTATCACCTAAGGTAGGATCCGCCTCACAAGTATTCGCTTCACAGCTTTCCTTGGAGTCCTCAGTTATGCAGATGGTGGACATGGGAGCATCGGGGGGTAGCACAAACTTTGAGTCTGTGTCGACCTTGTAGGGACCCTACTGTGAGGGTCCCCGCATTGGAAATATGTAAAGATCTCTCCCCTGATTATTGTAATGAGATTGAATGTTCTGTTAGGGAGCATGTGTCATCACCAGCCACCGTGGGCGTAGTGGGAGGTTCCCCATCTGTGGCCCCAAATGAGATGGATGCCTCGTTTGTTGGGTCAGTCGGCAATCATTGTCTAGCGGTAGGAACCTTGATTTCCAAATTATATGCGCAATTGGAAAGTATTAACATCCAGTTAGATTTGCACAGGATGCAATTAGACATCATTGCAGATTGCATCAAATTACAAAAGGCAGATCTGGGCATCTTTGCAAGGGATAAGGCTAGGGAGTTTGTCTCAGTTGGGACTCAAGTCTCACGGGACAGTGCTTGCCTACAGCCTTGTAAAAGTTATCAAAGCAGCAGGCCCGTTCTTATCAACAGACAGACCTCTTTGCAATTAGATCCTAGTACATTATACTTTCATGTTATGCCTCTTCCTTCTGGACGTCTACCTGATTGGTCTGCTAGGCATTTAATACAACAGCATCTCTCCCATATTTTGGGTTATCCAGTTCAGCAAAGATCTATTGTATGTTCCATATTTTTACTCGCTCCCCCAAGCTTGTACCGTGTCCTGATTCACTTTTCTTCATCATTAATAGTGGACAGACTATGGTCACAACATGAGAATCTGGTAGCGTGGGGGGGTTGCCTTTATAGAGCCTACACAAATCTGGAGGTGTCTCCTTTGTTGGTTCAGAGGGAGGTGCCCCATATTGTCCCCTCTCCCGCTTTGACCAAAGAACAAGAGATTCTTAATACCAATCATAGTGCAGTATTAAAGCGAATATTTATTCGGCCGTTGGGCCAGCAGTCTAAGCCTTTACCAGTAAGTCAGGCAGATTCAAATGACCAGGTAGAACAGCATTTGAACCTCTCAATGGCGGGAGATATTAGGGTAAGGGGGAACAATGGATTGGGCGAAAGTCATGCCTCCATTGTAATTACGCCTGGGAAATTGAATCCTAATCTTACAACAGTGGATGGGCAAGTTTACCATCAGACTCCCAGGCAAATAGATAACTCTTCTTCAGAATTTTGGGTGATGGATAACTCTCAGGGGAGCCAGTCCCCGAGCTGTATACCCGAGGGTGGCAGCATGCGGAAGTTAACTGACAGTACGGGTGAAATCCATGATTCCCCTAACACTATGTACAGCCGTAGGCAGGCAGCACAATATTCAGCTGCCAAGGGGGGTACCCAGGTTAAGGATGTAGGACAGGGCGGAGATTACTCTGGACCAGTCACTCTTCCATGACTGCCGGGTACATTGTCTTATAAAGGGCTCGCCATATGCTCACTGAACGTTGCGGGGTGGGATAGGCACTGTCATGATCCAGATTTTATAATTTTCCTTCAGAAGTTTTCAATTATTCTTGTCCAGGAAACTTGGGCCAAAAATCCCATTGAGTTGGAGGGCTATACTCCATATTTTATCCCCGCAGTACATTGGAAATTGAGGGGGTGCCCATGTGGGGGTTTGGGATGTTTTGTATCCCATAAGTTTACCTTTAAGATATTAGAGAACTTATCACTGCCCCAGCTGCTGTTGGGTTTGGTGGCTCGAGTTGGTTCACGAACCCTAATAATCTTGACAGCATATATACCTCCTTGCAATGCCGGCTCCTTCCACATATCTGTGTGGGATAGGCTTGAACAATTACTGGGGGAAATGTCTTCCAAATACCCGGAGGGCTTGGTAATCCTTACGGGCTATTTCAATGCCAGAATGGGTGCAGACGAGCAGGCCATGGAGCCATATTGTGATGGGCGAATGTTTACTCCTACAGACCAATTAGATCTTAGGAAATCCAAGGATAGTGTCATCAATTCAGCAGGGATTAGACTTGCTGAATTACTTATTGCCAGGGAGCTTTATGCACTTAATGGATCAGGTTTTAATGATCCAAAAGGAGAATTCACTTTTATAGGCCCACAAGAATCCAATGTGGTCGATTACATCCTTGTCTCCCCAAGAGTGCTTCCCCTTATTATAGATTTTTTTGTGGCTCCCGTGCTGGTAGGAGATCATCTCCCTCTGGTCTTGACATTATCTTGCCAAGTTTCCGAGCTAAATGCTTGCTGTATTCAAGAAGGTAAGCAGGAACTGGTGTTGGACCATCTTGAGGTTCTATGGGCCCCACGATGGGACGAGACTTTGTCCGCATCCCTTCAAGGTTATATTTTGCAGCCATAAGTAACATCTCTTCGTGAAAGGCTTCTCGCCTCAGCCGGGGACTTAGAGGTTTTGGACAATTACACTCAGCTCCTAGCTGGATTACATACACATTTGCAGGACCAGGAGCAGGGGGTGGTACCCTTAAAGGACCTCCGGCCCAATCAGCCCTGGTTCGACAAGGAATTTCGGGAGATCCGACGCTCCTTGAACGAGATGAATTATAATTATAGACATAGTGGGGCAGTCACTTTGCCTTCGGAGTATAAATTTAATTAACAAAAAGAAAAGAGAATTTGGGGATACCCTCTGGAAGACCCTTCTCCAGGCAGCAGACGCCAGGGATACAAGAAGATTCTGGCAGTTGGTGAATGAATCTTTGTCTGGGCCTCGGAAATCTACTTCCACAGTAGTTATTCCACCATTAGTCTGGACAACTTACTATCAAGAACTATACAACGCTATTAGCGTTGGTACCAGTGGAGCTATGACTCAGGTCCCTTCCTTTCAGAACCTGAGGGAGGTCCCTTTGTGGCCTCCAGTGCAGGAGGAAGAGATGGAGGGAGTAATTGATTCCTTCTGCAATAACCGTGCCCAGGTTCGGATTTAATACGAGTGGAATTTCTGAAGACATATAAGACGTGGTGGATACCCATTTTGGCAACTGTATTCACTGCTAACAGTGGGGTCATCCCTGGGGATTGGGATTGGGCCGTTATTATTCCGATATATAAGAAGGGTATCAAAACAGAGCCAGCCAACTACAGGCCTATTAGCCTTCTGTCGGTTATCTCCAAGGTCTATGCAAAGTACCTATTGGGGAAACTAACCAAATGGATGACTCAGTCCAAGGGAATATCTCCAGAGCAGGCAGGGTTCCAGCAGGGCCGCTCGACAATCGAGCAATGCTATGTCCTTTACTTTTTGGCTGCCAAGTACAGGGCTCGGGGAGGAGCTCTCTATGTGGCTTTTTTGGATCTCAGGGCAGCTTTCGACTCAGTGGATCGAGTCACCCACTTTGGTGGATGGGACCCAGTCGAAGTCTCTTCAGAAGCTTCTTAGTGCCCCTTGGGGCACGCCAGCAGTAGCAATTCGTGTGGAATTGGGACAGAGACCCTGGTCACAGGTTGCGAACATAATTGTGTTAAAATTTTGGTTCAAAGCTCGCTCAGGCCAGGGACCCCAACTTTTGAAAGATCTGGGGGAGGACTCATTTACTACTCAATGGGCCATGAAAATTGACCATCAATTTAGACAGATGAGGTTCTCGCCAGAGTATTTACAACATAAACATCCGGTATCCCTTAAGGGGGAGATTTTGTCTCGTGTGGAGGATATGGGGCGTCAGTCAGAGATTGGCAGGTTGAGATCAACCCCACATATTTGGGATTATCTGGACTGGGTACCAGAGATGGGGCAGGTTGCCGAATATCTGACTGCCCCAATTTCTGGAAGGGCCAAACAGTTGATTTGTGCAGCAAGATTTAATGCCTTTCCGTCCTCTGTATTTGAGGGGCGGATATCTGGTATTCCATATGTGGACCGTCTGTGCCCGGGCCATTTGACAACTTGGAGGTGGAGTCAATGGGCCATATCATCCTTCGATGTCATTTGTATGACAAAGTGCAGCAGGATTTTTGGGGGCCCTTTTCAGAGGCTTACCCGGGCAGATCCAAACAAGTGCTATTGGCATTGTTACTTAACAGCTCGGATCCTGAGGTGATTAGAAAGATTGCATCCTTTTTAATGCAAGCATTCCATTATAGGGAATCATTTTTGCACTTTCTTGTCCCCTCATAGATAAATTTAGTTGTTTGAACTGGGGTATTTCTTAGATCCCAAAGCAGAATCAACAGTATGGGACAGATGTTTTTTAAGTTGGGGTATTTTAGATTAAGTGTTGATCTTGAGGTCGACCTTATTGTATTTTATGCCTGTGGCATTTTTGTATGTGTATTTTGTTATGTATGCTACAATGGTCTATGACCACGTAATAAAATCAATCAATCAATCACAATTGCCAATTTCACTGGCCTCTCCAGTGGCAACCCCATCCATTAGGGCGCTGGGGACATTGCCTGTTCTCTAGCAATCACACCGTTGATGCCACTGCTGTTGCCTTGTTGCCTCCATATTGTCAGCATTGCACATGCACAGAAGAGCGCTATGCACTGCACATGCATACCAGCTGGCAATAAGGTGGTTGCCATATTGCTGACTGGCACGTGCACACGTACACATGCGGTGCTGGGAAAAGAAGGTTACACGGGTGGGTGGGTGCGTGCAGAATCCTGCCTAAACAGTGGAGGTAGCAGGGAGGTAGATAGCTGGGTATCTGTGGCAGGGGCAGCAGGTCTGACCACCTCTGGCAGACATGCCCAGTAGCCCCCAGAGAAGGAGTTAGAGGTGGGGCTGGTATTCCCAGCACCTCTTGGCCAGTAAAAACAGAGCTCCTTTCCCGCTGTTCCTCTCCCAGAGCAGTGACAACCAGTTTCGATCCATTTGGAAGCTTGCGCAGAGGACAGGATGGATTTTATCTACTTCTAGTGAGTGTTTTTATTATTATTACTAGCCTTTTCTGCTCTTTGTTGTGGTAGAGCTCCCTTTTAATTTTTTACCCCCTCCCTGAATAAAGTGATATTTGGAAAACTTTTTTGAATTTGGGAATGGTGTTTGAAATGGTTTGGTTATTCTGTGCTAGCTGAGTGCATGTAAAGAAAAAAAAAATACAAGAAGAATTTATTTATTTTTTCCAAAGGCTTTACTTGCTGATGTCATAAATTGTAGCTTAAACTACTGATATTTGCTGCTTTTTGCTATGGCACTAAAGCCCCTTTGAAATGTGTCCCCTCCTTGAGTGATCTGACATTACTGAGAGAGAATCTCAGGATTTTAATTATTTCCCCTGTTTCTTGGTCTGTGTTGGTGTAATAGGACGATTCCTGTCTTCTGCTCTGCATGGATTTGGATCCTTTGAAATGTCCCCATGGAGTGTTAGCTTTGTTGATTCAGTAAGAATATTGAGGTTGTAAGCATTTTGTTGCCCCACACCCCTCCTCCCCTTTCCTTTATGCTTTGGTCTAAGAGCTTATACAAAGGACACTGGAAGCGCTATATAACTGTGTAATGATAATAAGGATCCTGGATTTAATGCCTATGTTTTCTAGATAAGCTACCAAGATGTCTGCTTTCATTTTACCTTAACTAGGGGTGCTTTCCAACATGCATTAAAGTGTACTTACGAGTTTGGGTGATAGGATGTACCGGCAAATTAGGCGTGGTTTTGATAACATTAGAAAGGTGTGCAGCACATAATTAAAGTTTTTTGGTGCACTGACAAATGCACTGTAACCAGCTGGATTTTGCAGCCACCAACATCACCTCCGTCTTGTCAGGATTCAGCTTCAGTCGATTAGCCCTCATCCAATCCCCCACCACTGTCAGACACCGAGTAAGCACAGAGACTGTGGGGTCTGGGTCTGTTGAAAAAGAGATGTACAACTGGGTGTCATCCGCATATTGATGACACCGTACACCAAACCACCTGATCACCTTGCCAAGAGGCTGCATATATACATTGAACAAGAGGGGCGACAACGCCAATCCCTGCGGGACACCACACACGAGGTCTTGATATGATGAAAAACACTCCCCAAGTACCACTCGCTGGGTTCTTCCAGTCAGGAAGGAGCGGAACCATTCAAGAACAGTCCCGCCCACCCCTGCGCAGTCCCACAGGCGCGCCACCAACATCTCACGATCAACCGTATCAAAAGCAGCCGACAGTTCTAATAGAACCAACAGGGTCGAACGAGCCCAGTCCATTTCCTGGCGCAGATCATCCACCAAGGCCACAAGCACAGTCTCCGTGCCATAACCCAGGCGAAATCCCGACTGAAAGGGATCAAGAAAACTGATGCGGTCAAGATGCCCCTGTAACTTCTGAGACACCACCCGCTCAATAACCTTCCCTAAAAAGGGGTATGGGGAAAATGCAGCACCACCAGTGTGGCTCAGTAGCTAAGCTTTAGGTCTACTATCGTTTTCCGAAGCTGTTCTGCCCTATACTGCCTCCCATGTGAATTCCACCAGTGATGTCACCCTCTCTCCCAACTGGAGCTGAGGTGGGGATGGGAATGGGGAACTGTTTGGGTTCTTTGATATATACCAAGACAGAGGCTCACATTGAAGCTTTTCTTACACTCAGGCATTTATAGGGCCCCTCTCCTGTGTGGTAGATTTTCTGGTGTGTATTGGGGACAAGCTCACCATTTAGCATTTTCTAGTCAGCATTTCTCTCCTGTGAGATTCTTCTTTTAAAAGTAAAGAAATCACAAATACATACAGTGATTCCTTACCTAAAACTAGGGGTGGGAAGTTCAGATTTGGATTAATCCAAACCAACCAAACTTTATACAATTTAGTTTTAATCCAAATCAGCATAAGAACTGAACCGCTATACAAACAGCAGTTCAGCCTGTTGCACTGGCTGGCTGGTAGCTCACAGGGGAAGCCAGTATAGACTAGAAATGTGAAATGGGGGGGAATTGTATTTCTGATTTCTACTCTGGTTTCAGTGTCAGTGTTCATGTTTTGTGTCCCAACGTTTTGCAAACTTTTAAGGGGAAAAATCTTGTCTCTGCTACAGTTAGTTGGAAAGCAAGCAAGCAAGCAACCTATGGGTGTATGTACAGGTGGTGACCCTACAGCAAACAGCCAAGGACCCTGGCATTGGAGAGCTCAGAGTGCCAGACACACCCTCACCCCATCCTGGGCAAGGGAATCCTGAAAATTGCAGGATGGTATTTGTGATTCAAATATGAAAGACAAAAAAGGCTTGACTGTGTTTTACCCAAACCTTAGTGCACAGCCCTAGTATGGAACTGTGCTCCATGGCCGCTTTCCCTGCTGAGGGAGTGTTGGGAGAAAGTGCCCCCAAACTTGGCAAACTGGCTCATAGCACCAACCACAAGCAAAACATGCTGCTTTATCACTGTTATCAGTCTTCTTCCTCCTAAGCAGATTTATAGATGTCGCTAGTTATAGTTGAAGGAAATTCAACCTGTTATTATATACCTTGCATCAGGCTTCCTCTTGCAAGAAATAAATCTATTAAAAGTCCAGGAATAATCTAGCTCTCCTCAGTAATGATTCTTGTACCCAAATAAAGAAATAAATAGCAACAATTCAATTGCACCTTCTGTCATTCCTGCCTAGTGCCAGAGAAAAGCCACATACCAAGCAGAACATTCCAGGCAGGCTAGTCTGTTGCAGTGTGTTTCAACCAAGAGGAGGCCTGGAACCAATAGCATGTTCCGCTTTGTCAGCCTGGATTCCGGGTCTCTTGGAGTGAGACTGATATTCAGCAAGCAGTTGAATGGAGCCCCTAGGAAGTACGGAAACAGGCGCATTCCTTCTTCCATTCCACTTCCACTTATCAAAGCCTCCCTTGTGTATCTCGGATGCCTTAGGCAGTGAGGGGGTGGGGAAGCAGAAAAGAAAGCCAACACTGACTGACTTGACTTTTTTTTAAACATCAATTTAATTTGATAGCACATTAGGACAACTCACTCTTGCCTTAGTTTATATATATTCCAAAGCAGGCACTGAAAACTGTGTGAGGGAGGTGAAATATGTCCTCCCCCTCCCCCCCCTCATGGTTAGGGAATTCAAGGGACTGACCCCACCTTACTTTCAGCCCTTGAATTCCCACAGTTCTCATTCACATAATATAAGGCAGTGGCTCCCATAGTTTGGGGATTTATGTATAATTCCATGACCCTAGACAGCAGCAGCAACAACGCACATGCAAAGTATATAATGTTTTACAGATCATTTCTCATGCATCTAATTAAGCTCCATATCAGAATGATATGGATCAGGTAGAAATGGCCACTGTTCTCTGACAATTACTGGTTCCTAGGTTGGAATAATAATATATTTAAAAGGCCAAATCCAGACCAAAAACAGTCCTGACAAATTTCACCCCCTTTCATTTCATTCCCTACACTAGTTATCCAGATGTAAAAAACATCACCAAACCCCTGAGGTGATATACTCCACAAAATGTTGAACTGCAATAAGTGACATCTTTTAATCAAACTTCACCAAATTAGGACACAATGTAAATATCCTCCCACTGCTCACGCCTGCCAAAAAGTAGATGGCTAGATTTTCAGGTCCCGTTTTTATCAATCTTAGAATGTTCGTGGGGATAACGGGGCAGTGGCGGCTGCTGCTACTGTATAATCAATGGAATTGCAACCCCAGCAGCAGATAATGCAGCCCATTTGGGATCCCAGCTCACAGTCTGGGAACCTCTGACCAAAAGGTACAATGATCTGTTTTTATTTCTATGCAGCATGTGGGATTGTCCCACTTTCATGGAGGGGTTCTGTCTCTCCACATGTACAGTCCATGCAATATCAGGTCATGTCTAGAGTGACCATATTTTCAGAGGGAAAAAAAGTTGGTGGTGGACCTAATTATTTGCTACCCTGAGTTACAAATGTATTTGAAAACTTTGCTCTTATAGTTTAAGCAGGGTGATTTCTTATTGTATTTATCTACATATTTGGACTTGTAGCCTGCACTATCTTAAGGGCTCAGGGCAGGTTACAAAACATACCCAAAATACAGTATATATGCAACTTCCACCACCACAAGCACCCCTCCTCTCAACGAAGCCTATTCCTGCCAAACAATTGCCTGGCCAAATAGGAAGGTCTTGCACTGCCTCTGGAAAATGCTCAGGCATCTGAACAAGTCTAAACAGCAGTAAAAAGCACACTGTGCAGGAGTGAAGTTGCTCCCATCTGCATTGGAAGACATTTCCAGCAGGCCCCCAAGCACTATTTTATGGGAGCAGGAGGGGGCGGCATAGAAGTGTGATAAATAATAAAATGTACAGTTGCAGCTTTTCAGCAGGTGATGAGCACTGCAGGAAAGCAAAGCATCCCACAGCCAATGAGGATGCTCAGACAGCAGGGCGGGGCAGGGTGGCCCAGCCCACCCACTCTCCGGAATGACGTTCTCAGGAGCCCCACCATGTCTCCCTCAGTTCAATGAAAGTTGCTGTGGAGAATGGCATGCTGCTGCCACTGTGATGTGTGTGCAGAGTGCACTGCTCCAGGTGGACTGAGGTGGGTGAGGAGATTGGGAACTCAAGTTAAGCAGCCCTCCTAGTAAGATGAAGCCGTCTGCCTCCAGGCAGTGATAGCACCCGACATTCCCTTGAGCCCGAGGGAAAAGGTGGTAGCACATTCAACCTTAGGACAGGACTAATTTAGCACCCTCTGACTGGGTGATGGGGGGGTGAAAGGGCAAGTAGCAAAATAGCCATGCCAGCCCTGCAAGAGAGATGTGCAGCCTTTTATATTAAAAAAGATTTTTTTTTTTAATATAAAAAGAGATTTGCCAGTTCAGGGGATTTGCACTGGGACACAGAGGCTTTCACTCTTTCTGGTATGAATATCTATCCAGTTTCAGTCACAAATGATCATCCATCATTTCTATAGCACTTTCAGTGTTCAAAGCGCTTTACAATCATTGGCTGCTTTCCCATGAGCTGCTGCGGTGCCTCGGGGCACTGTTCGGCCTTTATCTAGTTTACCTTCACAACAAGCCTTATTATTTCCATATTCCACGTGGGCAACTGAGGCCGAGAAATTATGAACCTGTCCAAGGCCACCTCGTGAGTTCATAGCTAAGACCCAAAACTGGAAGAGGAGCCATTGTCAGGAGAGAAAGAGCCTGCTGAGACCTGACTGATGGTAATATGTGTGTGAGAGGACAGCCTCCCCCCTCTCTCTGAGTAGGTGGACAGAAGGGGTCTGGCTCACAGGCAGGGCCTTTGGGCAGATCAGTGGCCCCATCTCATCTTTTTCATCTGGATCCATAGAAACCTCGCTAGCTATGCCCCTAGAGAGACCCATTTTTTCGATAAGGTTCTGTTGTAGGCTTCTGATTAATATTGCACATCTGAGTTAAGAAATGTAACAATTAGGCATCTAAAAATTCCAGTTTTCCAAAAGAATTTCTTCACAAACTCTTCCTATGAATAAACTTCTTTATCAAGTTCACTCAGTCTCCTGTCTCTGACTGAAAGAAAGCGGACAACAGCAGGTCATGGAATAAAATGGACCTTGCCACCCCCACCCAGAGCAATGCTTGCTACTGCCATTTTATCTGTGCATACCTTGCTTTCTGAACTTGTCCTTGATATTTACCTGCACCGCATTAGCGATCTGTTGTGTTCAGCTCCTATATGTACCTGCCCTGCTCTAGCCCACCCCTTGCCTGACCTAGTCATTACCATGTTTGGCCTTCAGAGCCCTGTCCTGAGTCTTGCCCAACTCAGCACCTGACATGGTTCTACTTTCCTGGCTTCTGATTCATGATTCGGTTTTGGTTCTCCAGCTTCTGACCTCACTGACTTGGCTCAGTCATGACTATACTCCCAGACTCCACCCCACTCCTCTCAAGCCACATCTGGAGTACTACTGCACTGAGCCTTTGGAACTGCACTCATCTGACTCTTCTAGCTTTCAGTCCTTGGCTGCTTTCCTGGGTCGGGACCATGGCCCGAACCCTCACTTTTGCTGGCATATGTTAACATGACACAAAGGAGCAACAGTTAAAGAGAGAGAAAAAAGGTGCTTGTACAGTAAGTTATTGTCAAGACCCAGGCTTTGAACCAGCATCCCCAGAGTTCTTCTAGGGCAGCTCTTCAGCGCAACTACCACTTCTTGCCTTTGGCCCAAACTTTCCCCATTTGTTTAGTTCAGGGGACTGGCAGGCGTTGGGAGGATCCTAAATCATGTTTTTTTCCCCCGGTCTCCAAAGTCTTAAAATGGCCCTGTGGGATGGTGAAATGCAAGTGAGGCCCCTACACAAAGTTTCTGCACCCTGATGCAATGTGCTATTTATATGTTGTATTCCAGGAGTGGGGGGATCTCCAGCCCGTGAGCCAATTCCAGTCTGTGGCTGTTTTTTTGTTTGTTTGGCCCCTTTCAAATTCCTGGATCTGGCCCATCAAAAGCATGAGCTATGGGGAAGGGAATGGAGATAAAGGCATGTGCTCAAGGAGAGGGGATGGATCAAGGATCTGGACCCTTCCCTTTCTTCCCTCAACCTGAGTTCACCCCTTAAGGCTTAAGCCCCGCCCACCCGGCTCTTACCCAGCCTTTGAATCGTGTATTAATTTTCAAAGTTGTGCATTCATTTTCAATGTTGTAAGCCACCCCGAGCTGCCTGGAGCAGGAGGGGCAGGGTAAAAATTTTGTAATTAATACATTAATTTAATTAAGTGGCCTACAGAAAGGAAAAGGTGCCCCACCCTGGTTACAAGTCCCAAGACAGCAGCAGCAGCAGCAAGCTCCAGTCTCTCCTAAGAGGCATGGTGAAGTGAGTAACTCTAGTTATTATCAGATATGAAAAAGTAACCCCCTGCCTGATTTTAGATTGAGTCCCACAAAGAGGAACAAAAGCAAAGTGTCCATGAGTGAGAGAGAAGCATGCACGAATCTCCCTCAGTACTATACTGCATTGCATACACTTTTCCTCACAAAATGGCAGCTCAGCCTGCAGCTGGCGGTCTCTTAGAATTGTACAGGTGCATACCTAGCCGTACCTTCCCCAGTCACAGTCTACAGTCTCACACTGCAAAGGCAAACCTGTCTAACTTTGCTGCTATATACAGAACCATTAATGTAAACGGGACACCACACTGGCGTGTGCACAGACTTTGAAGGATCAAAGCATAATACCTACATACATAAAACCGGGGGCTTTTTAGGTCACATGACTCAGATTATAAATTACTCTCTTGGCAGGAGGGCAATCAGTTATCATCAACTTGATTGAATCATTTATCATCTTAATTGTGCTAGCTGACGTCAGAGTGGAGACAGTTTCAGGAGGATGCTCCAGCTTTTTGTCTTTGATAACTGGCAGCTGCTGAGTACAAACGAAAGAACACTTCAGTTCCCTGTTGCAGGGTGACTGTTCATCAAGAAAGGCATTTGGAAAGGCACAGCATTTGCTGGATATTACAAAAAAAAAAAAAAGCCAGCAGATGCACATGTATGTTCAACAATGCTTAAACCTGAACCATGGGCTTATATCTGTAATGTTGGAAAAGCAAAGTCTGCCTGTAACAGTAGACCAGGATTCATACGAGCTCCTCCAGTGCATGCTGGAACAAGTAATTTGGAAGACTGCATTATCAAACAAGGAATTGAATTAGATGACCCTCTAGTTCCCTTCCAACTTTAAGTTTCTATGACCTCTATCCAGCAGAGATGCTCTCATTAAAACTGCTAATTCTACTCAGCCCAGAAGCCCATGCCTTCGGTATATTAACTCAGGATCCCTCTAGAATCTAGGTTACAACAGCCTCTCTGTTGCTGAGAAGCATGATACTTTTTCCAAGTGAAATCTATACTGTAAAATGTATCTCTTTGAATTACCCATAATCCTGTGTTTCCTAAGTGGGACAGACTTGAACTCTGATTCTTGAAAGAACTCTTCTTTTTTTAAAAAGACCAATTTAAAAACCAACGCTCTTTCTCTTCTATAGATCTGTTGCCCAAGTGTATTCAAAGTCTTGACTGCTGACCGAAATAACAAAAATGACATTACCCCATTTTTAGTCCTGTTATCATTGCAACTATGCAGTGCTGGGACAGAGTGAGCTGCAGACTGTTAATAATAATAATAATAATAATAATTAATAAATAATATTTATATAGCAACCGCCACCCACTGCCAATTGGGGCTCAGAGTACTTCACAAAATTAATACAAAAAACAACCTAAAATCCATTTAAAGCTTTTTAAATGGGAAAAGTAAAGTGGAAAAGAAAAATACATTAAGGGGGACCAGCAGTGGATTCTCTAAAGGCTCGCAACCGGGGGGGACTTCAGGTACTTTTTAAAAGTGAGGAGAGGAGGAAACAAGACACATCTGAGGAATGAATTCCACACTGAGAGGCTCACCACAACCAAGGCCCTAATCGTTACATTATGACTTGTTGGGTCCTTCTCCAAAGTGACCAAGCAATGGCCGCTGTCGGAAAAAGGATACTGGGCTCAGTGGACCATTGGTTTGACCCAATATGGCATTTCTTGTGTTTCTTATGTAGTGATGCAGCTGGTGCAGATACGACGGCCCACCATCTGTCATGGGTGGGTCACCAAGAGCTCATTACTATAGAGCTCCAGAGTCTGCACTGGCTACCCATAGTTTTCCACACATAATTCAAGGTGCTGGTTTTGAACTACAAATTTCTACATGGACTGGGCCCCACATATCTGGAAAAACCACCTCCTCCCTTATGTCTCTTTGTGGACCTCAAGATCAGCTGGGAGCACCCTCTTACATGTACCATCGGCCCATTCATAGCTGCCCCACAATTATGACACTCTCTTCCCCTGGAGGTTTGTTTGTTTAAGCCCAACCTGGTTATCTTCCAAAGGCAATGGAAGACTTTTTTGTTTGGCCAGGCATTTGGCAGGGACAGGTTTTGGGACATTTGGGATAGGGGATTTTAAACTTGCTTTATTTATATATGTACTTTTAACATACATTTTAATTTTTATTATTTCAAATCCCACCCTCTCGCGAAAGGGTGGGAAATAAGTTTAAATAGATCCTGATGGCTGCCCATGACCTGGCCCTAACAGAGGGCAAGGCTGAGTGAATATCTAAGTAGTTTCAGGACTGAGATCTTAGTTCCAGCTGCAGGGGCTTCATCAGCATTCTCATGCCACACCATCATCAAGCTACCTGAGCAAAACTATAAAGAAATTGGCTTGATTTCCACATTCCATTCTGAACTGTGAACATAGGAAGCTAAAAGAGCCATCCTTTTAAATAATAAATAAAGCAGGTTTGAGATGCCTACCTCCCCATTGATGTTCACACCCCTCCCACACAGATTTTTGCATGTGTTAACTTTCCTACCATGAACAGCCCTATCAGAAAAAGATACCTTTGATGCAGCTGCAGCTACGAGGCATGTCCCCATTAATTGTGCTGAAGGTTTTTATGGCATAAAGGAAGCTATGTTGCACCAAACTCATGATCTGCTGATGGAAGGTTGACCCTGGAAAGTCTGCTACTGAATTCTGCTTCCAAACAGGCCCTGGCAGAGTTGTGCAGCTAAAGGGTTAATTATAGCTTTATTCCTTAGAAGCTCATTTATGAGCACACACGGACAGATTCTTAATAACTTTGCTGTGTGTGCAAAAAAAGGATGATCTGCTCCAGAAAGCATGACAGCCCTACTTTGTCCATAGTGACAACACCATAAATTGCTAGCAGATGGTTTGCATGGCCAGTCAGAGCAGAGGCACTTCATGTCTATCGTTTAAAAATGACAAGGGTATGCTTTGTGCTGCTTCGGGGGGTATTAGCAGCACCTCTGCCTCTTGCTATAAAAGATCTAAATATTAGATAAATTAGTATCCCAGATGATATTGATCCTGCTTCCAAGGTAAGTGACCAGCAGCTTCCTGTCATCTCTTAGAAGGAGTCAAAACTCTGTTTACATTACCCAGGAGGATGTTCTGGAAGTTATTAAAACTCTTAAGCTTGATGGATTGTACCCTTGATTTCTATCACACAACTGACAGCTTCAATAACAGCTCCCTTTCCCTCTTTGGTGTTTGCAGAAATATCCTATGCTGGTATGCTCCAGCCCCTGTGCGACTTACCAGGGTAATAACTTTACTGCAAAAAGATAAATCAGTGCATCCAGTGCATTCCACCTCCCCCACACTGTAACCGAACCACCAAGATGCCTGTCCTTATCTCTCTCTCCCCAATCCTCCTTCTCTCTCACCTGCTCTTCCCTCTACTTCTCTCTCCTCTGCTCCTGCCTCCCACTAAGGGCTCTTTTAGATGAGCGGGTCGCCATTGTGCAACCCGCTCGCACGCTATTTCAAAATCCCACAATGCAGAATTACGCGAAACGGAAGTCGGGGATCACAGGCATGAAAGGCGGTCGCGCATTATTTGCCGACTGTGAATTAAATACCTCGATGTGTGAGGTATTTAATTCACAATTGGCAAATAGTGCGTGACCGCATTTCATGCCCGTAATCCCCAGCTTCCATCTCGTATAATCCCGTGTCGCGGGATTTTGAAATATCGCGTGATGGCAACCTGCTCGTCTAGAAGCAGCCTAAGCCTCTACTTCTTTCCCCTCTCCTCCTGCCTCCCACTAAGCCTGTCATCTCTCTTCAACGTCCCCACACCTCTTCCTCCCCCCACCTCTTTCCCTCTGCCCATATTGCCCATCTCCCGTTGATCCCATCACCCCCTTCCCCTAATCTTATCCCCATTCCCTGCCTCCCCCCCGATCAACTCCCATTCTCCTGTTCCCTCTGGAACTGTCGCTACTCTGCTAATAAAGCCCCCTATATCCATGATCTTTTCTTCTCTCGCTCCCTTCACCTTCTCGCCCTCACTGAAGCCTGGATCTCCCCCACTGACTCTGTCACCCCTGCCACCCTCTCCTTTGGAGGTCTCTCCTTCTCCCACCAGCCCCGCTCCGAAGGCCGAGGTGGTGG
>QEPC01014657.1:149667-168259 GCA_003113815.1 Sphenodon punctatus
CCCCCCTCCCCCATTGTCTCCCAGTGCACTCCCCAGCCCCATTCCCCAGTGGTGTGTCCCCTAGTGTTTCCCACCCCCTGGCCCCCCTAAGCAATTTACTCACCACCACTTGGAATAAGACAGCAGGAACAAGTAGTCCCTGAAGAAACCTGGACCGAGGCAGCCAAGTCTCAGCACTACAGCAGCAGAGACACAACGAGCCAGGACACTGTCTCTTAAAATTGCCGCAGCTTAGCAGTGCATGAAGAAAACAGCCCTCGTACTCACTGCTGAGCATGCGCACCGGTCCTGCTGAGCTGACTCCCTGCCTGCCTACTCCACTCAAATTATTTTGCCTGAGTGCCTTCAATTGGTGCCCAGGCAGTGTTTTAAAAGTGAGACCCATAGGGCTTTCTTAAACACCTGCCCCCTGGTGGCATTAATGGGAACTACAGTTTCCCATGTGCACGCTTGGACGGTTTCCCCCAGCTACCCAAGTGCATTCCTGAGCTTTTTGTCCCTTATGGGACTTCTTTCTCCCTCACAGCCAAATTTAGCAGCAGATGCTGCTGGGGCCCTGACATCACTTCTGTGACCCATGGAGTGTCAGTGCAGTTTGTGATAAGTACTGGGAGTCCAAGGGGGCACAGGAGGACACAGGAGCAGGGTAAGAGGGCACAAGAGGGGCAGTGCCCCTGGTGACCTCGGGTGCGCACCGTGCCTACTTATTAATGAGATGTGTCAAAACAAAACCATTATCCATGACTGAGCGACCCTGTCGAAAACCCGATTGTTCCTCTGCTAGGAGCTGATGATCAGAAACCCATGCTTCTAATTCTTCCAGAAGGAAGTGAGAATAAATCTTCCCCACAATAGGTAACAGACTTATTGGCCTATAGCAAGATCTGCAGCATTGCTTGCGTCTTTTGCACCAGTATTCTATAGATAACAAACTGATTGTAAACACAAAAAAGTTGCAAGTGGTCTCTTTTGGTCCTGGAAAACTAAACATGAGTGGCACTTGGGAGGGCATAAACTTCCGCAAGTATCAAAGTATGTTTACTTGGGGATTTGTTTTTCTGTTTCGGGTTCTTGGTCAGCACATAAAAAATCTATGATGGATAGAGCCACTAGCATGGTAGCGGGGATATTATTATATAGATCTACTGAAAATATTGGTGTGTGCTCAGTTTATGAGGTGTACAGGTCCAAGGTACCCCTGCAGGTCTTATATGGATCAGAGCTTTGTTTTTTTTCACATCAAAAGGAGACAGATGCTTCCCCAAATAATTTTTTTAGAAGCTAATTGGGTGCTCCCATTGCCACACCAACAGCCATGCTTAGGGCTGAAACCGAAACTTATCCATTATTGGTTAAACTAAACTAAACTGCCTAACTGAGTCAGACCAATGGTCCATCTTAGCCCAGTATTGTCACAACCTGACATGACAGCAGGGGTTTCAAATTCGGGTTCTAGTCAATTTAAGAGCTATTAGGTATTGTGTAAAAATCTGTAAGATGGATCCTGCCCAACTGCCAGAAATAAGCTGGATTGAGCAGATTAGGCATGAAGGGGCCAAGTCATACCAATGGTGGAGCAAATTTTCAAGAATGCTCTGTAGGGCAGGATTTTCACCAGATTTTTGTGCTCTGTCTTGTAGTCAGTAACTAATGCGAAACAATAAGCAAAGAATCCTAGACATTGCTGTTCAGGAAGAGTTAGCAAAGATTGCTGCTAGTAAAATTGCCCCATGGTATGCAGTATTTAAGACTCAATTCCAGTTTGAATCATATCTTGTTTAGCTGCCCTCATTTCACTTATGAAGACACATGACATTGGTTCGTTTTCATTTCATTGATTCTGTAGTTCTCAGGGGCAGGTATGCAGGGATCCCTTTTGAAGATCAATTATGTACTTGCTTCCTTGATGAAATAGAAACAATTTATCATGTTTTGTTTATCTGTCTGCATTTGGAGGTGCTAAGGGCTTGCTGGATTACCCTGCTGTATGTAGAAAAGGTGTTTTGCTCCCAGGCCCAAAAGATTGTTTTTTTGTTGGACTCTAAGGATCCCTCTGTTATGACAGTTGTCTCCGTTTTCTTTGTGCTTGCCATCCCCTTTTAATGAAGTCTCCTTTGACTTAAAGTGAATTGCTTTTCTTGTTATACTGATTGTACTAATTGTATTTTTGTTTTAAATGGCGAATAGCCGTAATAAATTCCCAGTACCCAGGTAGAAAAAGCCACATCACGCCACCCCGCCACCCCCTGCCTATAGCTCATCAGAGTCACCATCATATTTTGGGGACAATGCAATTGCATAGGACATGGAGATATAGCCAAACACTTGGGATTTAAGGAGGAAAGTCTCTTTGTAGGGCTATATAAATATCTGCAGACGTTTACTGATGTAGAGTAATGGATACTTGCAACTCCTAAAGACAGAGAAGCAGGAATTAGGGACCAACTCCTCTTGCAAGTGGAGTAGCCCCACTGACATCAGCAGAGATGGAAAACTTCTTAAAAGGGCAATGCCTTAACAACAGATGCACTGGCCACACCCAGGCCAGTACTTTGTTACCAAAAAGTTCCACACTTCTTCCACAGACTCATCTGATCCCTCATTAATTATTATTATTATAAGCATTTATATAGCACCAGTGATGTACCTGGTGCTTTACAAAAAACAAGATAGACACGGTCCCTGCCTGAGAGCTTACAATCTAAAGACAGGGGGAGGGGAGACAGGGAAGGGGGAACAGAGGGAGGGACAAGGGATGCGACATTCATGAGGATACAAGAACTCAGGTACTCATTCCAAGCAGTGTTTAAACCCCTTTCGTAATAGAACACAAGGACTCATCTCTAACGGCCTCCTTTCTTTTTATGGCATCTTGGTACTTAGGAAGTAGCGTAATGGCTGACAGCTGCCAACAATCAATGACTTTGGTCTAGACTTAGCCTATTTGGCCCATTAGTGAGCCTGATTCCTTCCTGGAGGAAATAGGCAGGGAAGATGCTTATCTCAGACACTGGAAAGGGATTGTCCATAAATAATGGCCTGATTTTTGTTGTTGTTGCCATTTTTAACCCCCATTCCATCCACCTTTGTCAGTTTGTCACACTACTACAGATGCTGCAGCAGGGCACAGCCTTATTGAGATGCTGGCCCTTTAAGGAAATTGGTACCAGCAGGGTTGCAGGTGCTAGCAGCGGTCCAGGTGCCACGCATAGTGGAGGACACCACCCGATACAACATAGCTGAGCTTGGGCATGGCACAAACCAGTCCCAAGGCTAAAAGCCTGACCAAAGCTCAGTGCTGGGGGAAACCTGGAAGAGGTAAGAGTTGGGGGAGAACCACTTGGGAGCAGCCAGGGAGACTGCTTGGAGAGACTGTGAAGAGCTGGGAGAAAGAGAGAGAGAGCTCTGCCTCAGATAATGACCCAATGACAAGAGAGTGCTCAGAGACAGGAGCATGAGGCTGGACTCTGTCTCCACATTAGGGTGGCCAAATATGCACATTTTAAAGAAGATTTATGAGAAATACAGGTTGCAGGGTTTCATTGGCCCCAATGTAGCCCTGAAACCTGTGTTTCTCATGTGTCCTCTAAAATGTGCATATCTGGTCACCCTACTCCACAAAGAACCCTACTCAGAGGGTGTTGCCTGAGCTGTGGGGGCAGCAAGAGGAATTGTGTGCGTGCTGCAAAGGCTGAGAGTATTGCAAGACTTGTATGTGGTGAAGAACCGAACCAGTATGAACAGCGGCTATAGATGGTGATGGGACATACTATGTAAATAAGACATTCGAGCAATAATTTCCTGAGGAGACGGAGACTGTGGACAAATAAGACATAACCCGTTATGTGTGGCCCTCCCAAAAGTATGTTGCACATTCCACCCCCTCTCCCTCCCACATGTAGAACTTTATTATACTAAGGAATATCTTTTTAGTTTTCCCAGCTATAGAAATGTAATGGGAAAATGAGAAAAAAGAAAGGATCGTGACCAACCCCCTGCCCCCCAACACAACTTTGTCATCTCTTCCTGCGCTTCCCCTCTTTCTTGTGTGACATCCTTTATGGGAAATCCCAAAGCGAGATCCTCCAACCTAGTGAGAACAGAAGCATTGTGAGTCGTTAGCACCAGCTTCTCCACGTATCTCTGACAGCTGTAGAGACAAGAGGATAATTCAGGCTGCTTTCTCACATTACTTGCGGGGGGGGGGGGACTTATGTGAGGGCAATCGTGGCTCTAGTCTCATGGGAATCAGTACACATAGGAATGCACTATTCCACTTTTCTCCCGCAAAAGCGTCCATTAGGGGACCCAGTCATACGTAAGTGTTCTCACGGGAGAGAAATGGAATAACGCATTCCTACGTGTGCTAATTCCTGTGAGAATAGAGCCACGATTGCCCTCATGGAAATTCCTCCCTCCCCCCCCTGCCCCTGCCAACATGAGAAAGCAGCCCTCCAACTCCATTGCCCATTCAGCCACTAGCTTCTTGATGGAGACAGTCAGCAAGGCTGCTACTTAAGAGTGATTTGTTCTTAGGATCACACTAGCTGACTCGCCTCAGAAGTGACTCTGCCCTTCTGCCCTTTTCAGCTGCTGGTTTGCACGCCACTGTTGTGTGCCAATCATGTGCAGCACAACTGAAGCTGTTTTCAGAGGCCAGATTAGTGGCATATCTGCAACTGCTAAATGCATGTTCAGACAACTGCTTCTCAGAGCCCAGTCTCCTTTGTGCCTTCACCTCCCTTGCTATTTTTCTAAAGCAGTGCCCCTCCTCAAATCACTGCACTCCATACCCCTGATCTGTTAAGCCCATACAGAAGTATTTCGGTGAGGCATAGAATGCATGGGCCAATACAACTCTGACAGAATTTCCAGGCAGGGCTGAAGGAAGAAATATCTGTTTTTTCACAAGAGTTCCTGTTCTCATGAGGCTTCATGGCAAGTTTATGGACACAGAAGAGTAGAACAGCTTGGCAAAGGACTTGATAATTACCTGAACTCCTGGGGTAAATTCCTAGTAACAGTAAAATTGATGATGAATATGGGTAACAGCATTATTGTTGCTAATGTGAATCCCAAATGTGATTAAACCTGTATGGTATTTTCCTTCCCAGCTGCAGCAGCATGTTTATATGCTCCCCATATTCTGACAAAAACATGACAGCGATCAACTTTCTGGCCAGGTTCCAAGGGGCCCATATGGTACAGTTACTAGCGAGCTCTGAATTTCTTCTGTTGTCATATTAGGGATAACTTCCCACACTGCTGCTGCCGACATTCTCCCATATTTGGAAGTTGGTCAGCAGCTTGGAAACCCCATGTGGGTTTCTGTTTAAATTCCAGAGTCACTGCTAAACTTTGCAATTTCTGAGAGCTGATGTAAATCAAATGCAGTACAAAGCAAAAATGCGAGCCCAGCCTTGACTAACTCCTTCTCTAGCAAAGCTGTGCCTGCCGTTGAAAACTTGCAAGAGAGGAGAAGCGTCAGTAGCTCTGCGCATCTAGAAGGTTAATGCCTTTTGTGGTCACTACCCCCGCAAGCCTGATTTGATGGGGGAAAACAGACATAATGCTAACTCCACTTTAACATTTCTTATGCATGTTGCAGGACTGCATAAGTGGGGAGAACATACCCTGTATGTGACAGTATGGCATTATAACATTTCTAACTCACAAGCATACCAGATCCTGGGTAACTACCCCTCTCTGCATCTGTTCTCACAAACAGGGGGAGTACTTGGGAAAGATCCCCTGCTCAGATCTCTTTTCTTGGGAGCTGGGAGTGGGGAAGGTATGACTAGTCAGCAGTTAGTGAGGTAAAGGCACTGTGTATGAAGGACACACAGATGACAGTGTACTGAGGATTGCAAAGAGCTGCACAGGAAAATATAAACAAGGGAAATTCCCCCTGAAACATACACATGAGCATGCCCGAGAGTAATCTTCAATAATCTTTAGTTTTATATTGCACCCCCCTGCCATGGCACTCGGAGTACTTTACATATAACTAATAAACACAACTTTTTAATCCTCACAACAACCCAATGATGTTGGTTAGGCTGAGAGAATATTGTGACTGGCCCAAGGTCCTTCCCAGTTTACTGCTGCTTTATTGGAGGAATAATTAGTCTTACCCCTCACTTTAACTCCTGTGCATTTGTGAATGCTGGCAAGGTTACAGAATGTCATGAGGTAGTTTCCTCTGAACAAAAGCTCATGCTAACAAGACTTCAAATCACAAGTCCTCAGTAAAGAAGAAGCTTGCTTGCAGCTGCACTGTTGGAGTTTAAGGGTCAATATGGAAATCCAGCCACATCTTTACAGATCTCAGGGCTCTTTCCCCACGCTGCTCCACAGCTATGGAATAAGGTTTGGTGTTACAGACAGAGTGGTCTGGCGGATGGAGTGCAGTTTTTGTAGGCAGAAGAGCTGGGTTTCATTCTAGGCTGCCACTGACCTCCTCTGATATATTTGCCATGTCTGGAGTTGCCAGCCTTCTGGGTTTTGACCCCTGAGACTCAAGATTCTTGGGCTACAGATGGACCCTCTATTTCTCCATGTTAGCTGGGTTGGAAGATGGAACCATCTCTAAAAGGGGGTATGGTAAAGGGGCTCTCCCATCCTGACATGGCCCCACCCCCGAGAAGCTTTGGGTTGTCACATTGTAGAAATGGGAGTGTGGACACATCACAAAGGGGCAAAAGAATTCCTTTGCTCTGCTCCTTCAGAAAATCATGACACTCCCAAAGGCATGGCCATGTCAGAAGGGGGTGGATGACTCCTTTTATCCCACCTGCTTTTATTATGGTCCCACCCTTTGGAGTCAACACATCTAGAAAGGTGGCACTCCTAGTCATATCTGTGCCTCTAGGTGCTGTGTTAACTCCTAAACAAAACTGCATTGGGAAACCCACCAGGTAAGCCCCCGCCCCATCTTGACTTTAGTAGGAGCAGAACAGCCATTGACAGATCAAGGCGATTTTGGCATTTAGACAGTGACACCCTGTCTTGGCTGGCTTAGAGGAACACAACAAGAATAAGTTATTTTAACCATAGAGACATGGCCATACACCAGCAGCAATAACAGCTCAGCCTAAGAATATATTTCAGAAGCTCCAGATACTGCTCATCTGCTACCCCTAAACAGCTCAACCAACAGTTGTTGTTGTTGGTGGTTGATCCCAGGTCTAGTGTTAACTCACAGTGCTCATAGTCCTCTGAGCTGTGGCTCCAGGCAAGTGGGTGTGGCTGCAAAGAGATATAGGTCATAGGTTAAATGACCACAGTGTGAATCATTGCATTAAGTTGCTTTCATCTCTGGCACTAACTTCGTTGTAGAGAAAGTAAGTTTGCTGTGTTGGTCCCAAATATAGGCAATAGAGACAAAGTAGTACAGTGATCTTTTATTGGACAGTTGTACTTACATCAGCTGTAGTTGGTCCAATAAAAGATATCACTGTACTACTTTGTCTCTATTGCCGACTTCTTTGGCGCCATGAAAGTCACTTAACTGTTTTCTGTTTGCTAAGTATGAATATTGCATGCCTTCCTCCAAGGGTTTGTAAGGATTAGCTCATGTTTGTACAATGCTGTGGAGATAAAAAGCTCTGCATAATGAAAGCAATAAATATCAAGTGTCCCTTTGAAAATTAAGTTTAATAGTTACTGGGGAAAAAATCAGATTCCATTTTTATACTGCATGTATAGCTCCGTGTTCAGTTGTGTAGACACACAACAGTGTGGCATATGAGTAGCATTTGCATGAAGCAATCACATTCAAAAATGGCAATACCATCACCATAGTGATGGCCCAAGTCAGAAAAGGTCTTCAGACAAAAGCCTCCTTGAAAATTAAAACACATCTGAGCACATTCTGACAAACAGCATTAAACAAAAGGAACTACTGTAGTTTAGAATTCAATCGATGTAACTACTCCACTTCAGTACTGTTCTCAATGTAGCACACCTCCAATCTCCCAGTACTGGTTGTGCTGCAAGAGAGCACACGATGAGATGAATCCTTGGAAGCCTTATACACATTAGTTACTTTTATGTAAAAAGTGAAGGGGAGTATGAACTTCTAATTTTTCATGACTACATACTCCTCTTCTTACTCCTGAATAACTTCAGGTTAGTTGTTTTGATGTATGAATGATTCAGAAGTAAAAGTGAGTTAAGGTGCAACTATGCTGAAGTATTTGTTCATCATAAGCTGCTGTTCATAACAGAAAATTGGGCAATATGAGCAAAGAAGCCAATGTTTGACCTTTTGAGTAACATCCACCCACAAGAGCAAGGTGGCAATTAGGTGCTATTCAACATGAGTGGGAAATTCAGTCTGACTTAACAGCCATGGCCTTCATCCTGCAAACATTTATGCATCTACTTAACTTTACTGCCATGATCTGGGATAGCTTAAGCATGTGATGCTCCATGGGATACCATGTCCTTTGACAGCTAACGGAGGTGCAGATTCCTTTCACTTCAGTGAGTCTTGTATACACACTAACAGTTGGCACATAATGATATCCCACCAAAGAATCACCATGTAAAACCCCCTTTGCAGCCCTAGTGGGTTGAAGGATATTAGGTCTTAAATCTGTTGGTGGCCAAATATTGACTATTCTGGGCTTTAGCTTAATGTAAATAGTGGGGAGGAAAGGAAGATTACATATTAAGAGTTCAGAGTTGCAATTAGAGCTGTAGCTAACTAGCTACCCTTCAGATAGACCTCTGTTCTGAACCCTAATGACTGGACTCTGCACAGGTGTAGAGGATTGATGAGATGGATGGAGCTATGGTAATTTTCAGACAGAGGCATGAAAGGAGGCAAGGAAGGAATATTTTGATAACAGGATCATTTTCCTTTAATACAGCTGTTCGAGGCTGTGCAAAAGTTAAATCCTTGAAAGCAGTCTTGTAGTTGATGAGACCATGAGCAGACTGCAGGAGAAGTAGTCCCAGGGGCATGGTCGACTCAGTTTAGCACACGGATTTATATCACCACCACATTATTCAGAGTAATTCTATAATACATTTTTGGCCATTGTGAAAGTTAACCCTTGCACCCATACCACACAGCATAGGCACTTGAAGCTTGAGGGTGACAGCAAATACAGCTCTGAGGTCTTCCTGCCACAGACTCGAACAGCTGTATTAAAGAAGAATGATCCTGGTATCAAAATATTCCTTCCTTGCCTCCTTTCAGGCCTCTGTCTGAAAACTACCATAGCTCATCAATCCTCTACAGCCGTGCAGAGCCCAGTCATTAGCCATAAGTGCAGGTCCTGCTGGTGGTACTTTCTTCCTTTGACAGCCCAGCTCTCAAGACATTTAAAATGATTCTCTGCAGCAGTCCCCGTGTTTCAGTTCTCTTGTGATGATAGCCCTTTCAACATATGCTTGTTAGTGATCCATTGGCTTATTCAGCTCAAAGTGACAGGCAGGCAGAGCATGTTCACGTAAAGAGACTACTAGCCCAGAAAAAACATCCCAGTTCAGCTCTTGCTCTCTTATTCCGAAGATCCACAAGAGCATTAAGGTGGCTATTGATACCTGGTGGAAATAATTTCGTAACAAATACTCGGTTAACTTGCTAACTACCTCAGATTTCAAAAACAATGCAAAACAGTTTTACATTAATGGTTTTAAGGAGAATTGGATCGTTTTAATATGCATGAAGTGATTGCAAATGTACAACCATTGCTCCCCAAATTAAAATTTACCAGTGCAGTTTAACTCTCCTCTAAATCTAGTTTTGTTCCTCAAGCAACTTTAACCTAAACCAGCCTTGCTTCAGGCACTAGATAGTTTGATTTCTTGTACCAGCTTGAGAGGGTACTCTGATTGGGTAGTAAAATACCCATCCAGAAGGCACTGGGTCTTGCACCCCCCACTCAGCATTCCACCCCTTTCCAAGTCTTTTGGATGTGGCCACATCAGAAAGGGCTTGCCCACCTCTTTCCAACATGACCACATCCCCTTTCTAAATGCTGTGGCACCACTATGCACAGAAAATAGGTGTGATCTTGTCAGAAAGGGTCAGGGCTAGGGCTGAAATGAGTAGTTAAAAAACTACTTGGGACTATTTACCAAGTTCCAAAGACCGTGCTAGGGTCAGTCCGAGGCCCCTCGGTAAATACTTGGAAATTCTGAGGGTGGGGGTCAAGGTGGGGACCAGAGGGAGCTTGTGGGGGAGGAAATGGGCCAGGGAAGAGGGGGAATGGCCTAGCAGGGGCTAAGGGAGAAGAGTACTCAACCTCCAGAGGGGTTCTGGTGATGCATGACTTCCTCAAGGCTGGGTAAGTTGTTTTTTTTTAAAGGCGAAAAAAGAGCTGGACATGCTCAGAAAGGCCAAATGGCCACTTCTGAGCACGCTCAGACCTTTCCAAGATGGCACCGGCAGTGTGCTGATGCTACCAGCGCCAGCTTGGAAATGTCCGAGCATGCTCAGAAGGGGTCATTCAGTCCTTGCCCAGCTTTCCCCCCTCTTTTTTAAAACTTACCCTATCCAGAGGAAGCCACATGGCACCGGAGCCTGGACGGAGGGCAAGTACTCCACCCCTCAGCCCATGCTAGTCCCCCACCCCTTTAGCACTCCACCCCTGAGCCCCCCCTAGGCCCCCACCTCCCCCTTTCCTGGACCCTGCTGGCCTATTCTCGCTCTGGCCAGCAGAGGCCAGGGAAGAGGGAACAGGAGCCTAACACCCACCTCCCGCCCTCTTTCCTGCACTCAGCAAAGGATTTTCTGAGTTCTGAAGTTTCGGGGCCATTCCTTGAAATTTCAGAACTCAGCAAACTGAGTCGAGTACCTCGATCCTTGGTGTTTTCCAAGGAAAACTGAGGACCGTGTTTCAGCACTAGACAGGACAGCGCCTTCACCAAGCCTCTTTCCAAGCACCATGATGTCATTACACTTGGAAAGGGACATGGCCATGTTGCAAAGCAGTAGGATGAAGGGGCATTCCTGTCCCCTAAAGTAAATTCTGCCAGCACTCAACTGTGCCTATGGTTGTACAATCAGCATCTTAAGGGAAAATAAGCAGTATCTGGGAGAAATGTTGGTGCAATGCATGAATGCAGCAAGGACAAATTGGTGCCATCTGTAATGTAGACAAGAATTAGCTAAATCCAATCAGATACTTTATTGTATAGCCAACGGACATTACGAAACCAAACAAAAGCAAACATAAACACAAAATACAAACACATATAATAACAAGTAGCTCTACATCCCAATATGGATGGGAGGAAATTACACCTTTTCTACCACTGTTCTCCTTAATTTCATTGCTAGATTGCAAACTTTTGCTACAGCAGTAGTAATAAGGGGGTGAGAATCCATCTGGAGAAAAACCAGAGAATCAAATTGAGAGTATGCCTTCAAACCTACAATGATTGGTTCTAATATCTCGGCACGCTGTTCTTTATACAGATGGCAGTCAAAAAGAATGTGCCCTAGGGACTCGATCACCTGTTCTCCACAGACTTTACAGACTCTCAACTCCAATGGGGACTGTGATCGTCTACCCTCTGTAACTGCTGGAGGGACTGGGAGTATAGAAAACCTTGCAAGTGTGAATGCCACCCTATTTGACCAATTAGATAAATTAAATAAATTTGAGGCCCCTTTAGGGCTAAGTGGTAAGAATCTGTATACTACAGAAATGCTTTGCTCATTTATTGTCTCACCCAAGGTTTGCTTTTCTGATCACGGACTCTGCTTTTAATTGCAGTGGTATGTGTCATGGTGGATAAATATTCCCTTGAGAAACCTAGATGCGAGAGTAGAAGAGCTATACCCTTTCCCCAGGAGCCAGTATCATTCACAAAAAGGGCAGAGGGGGCCAAACAATCCTGGTCAAAAAGATTAACCGCAGCCAATACTTCAATATGTACATCTTAGCTGATTAAGCCAATGAGGGTATCCCAAGTTCAGTCCTCAAAAGGGCGACATCCTGCATGTCCCATAGTGCTTCTTGAGACATGCATGATTGATCTTAAAAACCTGTTTTGTACTTGATCAAGTTCCATGTAAAGGTTTGGGCCCCAAATTGGCACTCCATACATAAGCTGAGGGGGCACCTGTGCTTTAAATTCCTTAATGGCTGGAAAAGCCATTTGCTCCCCACCCCCCTGAAATAAAAACAAAGAATACCCTTACATGAAGTATCAGCCTGGGCACAAACGGTCTTCAAATGTAAGTGCCATGACATAGTTTGGGAGAAAATTACTCCCAGGTATTTATAAGATGCAACTTGCTCAATTATCTGTGAGTTCATAAGCCATCTGTACCAGGACAGAGATCTCCCCACTACCAAAACTTTGGTTTTAGAGTTATTAACTTCCAGATATTCGGTGTTACAGAATTACGCAAATCCATCCATCAATCGCCTTAAACCCACAGAAGTATATGAGACTAGGATTGTGTCGTCTGCATATAGAAGAATCGACACAGATGTACAACCTATGGTAACTGGATGGAAAAGTGGATCCCTTAATTTTCCAATGGCACCATTAATGTAAATATTAAAAAGCAATGGAGCCAATAAACAGCTCTGCCTTCCACCCTTGGTAGTAGCCACAGGGGACAATAAAGAACCTTGGTGGCCCACTCACACCTGAAGAGAAGTCTTCTGATGAAGGGCCACTACCAAATATAACAGCCTGCGGTCAGTATTGGTCAAAGACAACGTATGCCAGAAACTTTTATTTATTTCAAAGGCCGCCTTTAGCTCTATTAGGGATGGGCAAACGCGGTTCGGAAGTTCGGAGTTCGGACCGAACTTGGTCTGTTCGGTCGACCGAACCGAACTTTCGAACTGAACTCGAATTTAAAACCGAACCGAACCGAACCTCCAAACCCTGTTCTGTTCGTGTTCGCCCATCCCTAGTGGCAACACACACCAACAAAACTTGGTTTTGAATGGCCGAACTTGGTTCGGAAGTTCAGAATTCGACCGAACTTGGTCTGTTCGGTCAACCGAACAGAACTTCCGAACCAAACTCGAATTTCAAACCCAACCGTATTTCTGAACTCGAATTTCAAACTGAACCAAACCGAATTTCCAAACTCCCTTCTATTCGTCCATCCCTAAGCTCTATAAAACAAATATAAAGCAACTGACCTGGTTTTGTACATACTTGGATATGAGCTGGTTTAAAGCCAACGCATGGTCCAGTATCGACATTCCCTTGTGGAATCCCACCTGTTCACTCCTGTCCGCGCCCCTCTAGTTGTGTGCCCGGTCGGCTTCCAAACCCGGGGCTGGCTGGGTGGGGAATCCCCCTTGTTCTCCGGGCCACCCCCTCGAGGAACAGGGACACCACCCTGTCCTCCTGTAGGGGTATTCCCGCAGACCGTGGCCTGAGCCTATAGCCCCCCTCCCCTCCCCTCCCCTCCATGCCCTGCGTGAACCCCCCTTCTTGCAGGCAGTCCCCTTCGCTAGCTCTTAGAGTTCCTCTTCCCATACGTGACAACCCTGCACAGCCTGATCCACTCGCCTTGCGTGGGCCCCCCAGTCAGTCTCCTCCGAGTCCCTTTTAAGGCTGCCCCTGCCTCTCCCACAGGTGTGGCGTGTTCTCCCCAGCTTCGGCTGGGCGCTGCCTGATGACGTCCTCCTCTGGGCTTCCCCCACGGCTCCTCTCCTTTCGCCGGGGAACCCGGAAGTCTCGGTGCTGTCTCCTCGTCGGCTGCGGGGCTCGCTCCCTCGTCTTCTCTCCGCCCGGCTTCCCTGGATCTTAGAGGTTGTCAGCGTTACCGCCAGCAGCGGGTATGCTTCCTCGCTTTCACTGAGGTCCCTGCCTCCTTCCTCTAGGTCCGCGAGGTAGGGACGGACAGGTCTGTCATAACTCCCAAGAATAGCCTCCTCCTCAATCCACCATTGCAACTTCTGCAAAAGGTATTTTGAGTAAAGCTTACCTATTACGCACAGTAGACTTATAGGTCTATAATTTGCCAGGTTGTTTACCTTCCCCGTTTTAAAAATGGGAACTACAATACTTTTATGCCAATCCAGCAGGATCTCTCCTGTTAGATTAATTTCTGTAAATAGCTTAGCCAACATTGGAGCTCACCATGAAATGTTGGATTTCAAAACTTCCAGGGTGATGTAGTCAACACCTGGGGCTTTACCCAATCTTAATTGGAGGATCAATTACTCAACTTCATCCACTGATACTGGAGCCCACACTAGATAAAATAGGGTAGAAAATGCCTTTACTGTGAAATTGCAGTTGTAATAAAGGAGTATGTGCACCACAGTCTGTGACTGGGTATTAACACATTCAACAGCTTTGCAGATTTAGGATGCTTTCTCACAACACTCCATCTATAGTGGAAGCAAACACAGACCACAGAAGACTACTTGCAGCACTAGAATAACCTATACAATCTATATGTTGGTTGCACATGTAACATCCAATGTGAGTGCATAAGCAGCACTCCATGTTGCTTCTTCACTGCAGGAAGTGTTAAGAGAAATTGTCCATAGGCTACTTAAGATTACTGGTAGGATGTGGTTTTCCTCTGATGCATCATTAGAAGTTTATTTTAAAAAAGTGTGTTCACAAAAGGTTAATGAAGCTCAGAAGGTTTCTTAGAGAAGTTCTTATGGCTTAAATTGACCAGATCCAAGCCAGAACATCTATGTGGCAAGACGGATAGACAGCTTTATCTGTAAAGAGAAACTTTATTGGAGAACACACAAATGACAGAAATACTGATTCTTTATGTGAAATTTGGGAAGTTTGTGGACCTTTGTTGTGAGGTCATTTATCTGCACAGTAATCTAAGTACATTCTGGACTCAGTCCTCCACCCATTGAAATCAATGGCAAGACTCCTATTGATTTTAATGGTGGAGAATTGTCCTGTTTGTATCAAACCTTTTCAGTACAATGCTACACCACAGAGAAGAAAGGAGTTTTCTTTGCATTTACTACTTATAGTCTGTATTTTCAACAGTATAGTTGCTGTCGTAGTCTCAAGCAGAGAAAGATTTGTTAAGGAGGACAAGGAGACAAAGTGGTTTGAATTATATCTTTTATTGGACCATAGAGTGTGTTTGCCATGTTGGTCCCAAGTTACAGAGAGACAAAGTGATTTGAATTATATCTTTTATTGGACCATAGAAGACAAAGGAGATCTATGACACTCTCCTTCTTGGTTACCTGAGTAGTTAGAACAAGGGTTTATATTTGGCTTCAAAATACATTCATCCACTTTTCCCACAACATATGTTTTCTGTCTTTGAAGACATTCCTCTAGCCATTGCACACGCTGGTATCTTCACTGCTACAATATTTCTGATACTCCAAGATAAACTTCTTGGAATGCAATGTGGTTAATAAAATGTTTTGGTCCCAGAGTGTTGGCAAACTCACCAAGGGAAGAAAGTAAACTAAGCTTGCAGTCCCCTCTGAGCCTCCCAAGGGATGCTGCTATATTTAGTTGTGGCTGTGTCTACATTTGTATTTTGTACAATGCCAAACATTGTCAGCGTTTAACAAATTACCCAAGGTCCACAGCAAAATGACTGGAAACTGACCGATGTTAAGAAAGGTGTTATGTAACTTGGGGGAAATTATACAATTAATGATTCAGGCAGAGTGTTGGTGACTGGAGATCCGAAGTAGCTATTTTGCATATAGCCCACGGCAGTAGTGACTAGTCTATTTTGCCTTTACCATATGTTAACTGGCCTATGAGTTGGTGGCCCAAGTTCAGTTCCCCCATATATGTGTATCCACATGAAGTAGCACGCAACACTTTCTCACTTTCAGGCAGAAACAAATGCAGGGTAAGCTGTACTCTCACCAACACACATCACCCCTCTAGGGGTAAGGCAGACTGGTGGACTAATATGGGCACAAGCTGCATTGCCAGTTACAGACACACAGGACTTCATTCTCCTGGGTTTTCAGACCTTAGGCATGTCATTAAGGCTTGCCATGGGTCCATTATAGCTACCTACAACATGTAAAGAAAAAAGTATATTGGTATAAACCCTTCCACAGTACACATCTCTGAAATCCTCTTAGCAGGACTGGACTTACGATTTTAGCGCCCCTAGGCAACACAGGCTGCTGCCCCATCCCCTGGAGCTCTGGTATGTGCACGGGCTGCTGTCTGATGCAGGGAAGGAGACAATGGCGGCACACAGTCCAAAGTACTGCATCATCTTATATAGACCTCTTAAGATAAAAAGTAGATTCTTAATTAATTAACATAGTTCCTATTTACACAATATTAAACTTAAATATGGCTGCACTCCTCAAACCGCTTACTCTGGAATAGGAAGAGAAATCAATGGGACTGCTCTGGGGTAAGGTCAGTTGATGATTGTAGCCTAAAAGGCAGGGCCAAACTTAGGGGCAGGCAACATAGGCACCTGCCTAGGGTGGCAGATTTAGATGCTGCTAGTTGTTTGAGTGTTCTCTAGACTTTGTGGCTCTAGAAGGCACAAAACAAGTCCCACCCCTGGCAGCCCAAATATCTGCTGCCATTGGCAAGAGGCAATATGAATTTTGCCCCAAGATTACTCTCATTGGCTGGATTCCTCCATATACATCTTGACCTTTTGTGATGGACTCCTGTTTTCAGGAGCTCCAGTAAGTAGCCCCCCCCCAAAAAAAAACCATTCAAAATTGTCTGGTACTGTGAAGGAATCTTTGTGTACATCAGAGGGATGGAAAGGCCATGGTGTTGATCTCATTTCTTGTCTTATGGCAGATCGGATATGTGATGATGTCTGATCAATGATCTTATTGACATTTGTAGATTCCCCCTCTTCCCCCCCCCCCCAAACTTTCATTTCTCTTTGCACCCTTTGATTTTCCAAGACAACATCCTGCAATTATACACTGTCTGGAATAACCAGCAACTTCCCCCTTGTTGTCTTGGAAAATATGAACGGTCTCTCCTAGCTCCGATTCCAGTTTCCTACTAATCCCTCAGGACTGTAACTCCTCTTGACTGCATAAGACATTCCAGCTTTGGTGTCAATAAAATCATCATAACAATCTGAATGTTGGGAATGTTAACCATTCTGATGTACTGGAAAAGGTCTGTATAAGCTTCTGTTTCAACTCTTGTGTACAATTCATTACTGTAGGTTTCATCCTCATTCCTGTTCTTATCTGTGTCTTCTTGGTCTGTTGTCTTGACTTTTGTGTAAGCATTGTATCAAGAAGCATGATAACGGGCCTCTGTGGGCATGGGCTGAGAAGAGAAACCCCCAACCCCCAAAATCTACCATCCCCCAAAATCTGCAGTTACTATGTCTCGATTTGTAACTGTTAGAATCTTTTCATCTCCCTTTTTGACTACACACTCCCGTAGTCTGATCAACTCTTATTTGTGTGGCCTTTGTAAGCTTTTCATGTATCGTTGTTTGCTTCAGGTACTTGGCCTTTCCACAGAAAATGCAGTTAGAATAATCAAACCCTTGACCCGGATGATGATTTTCTAGATACCTTTTTGGTTGTACAGCCGATGTTTCCAGTCCCATCACTCAAGCTTTCAAATGCTTTCTGTTTTGGTCTCCAATTCCCTGATTTGGTCTCCAATTCCCTTTTGTGAAGAGAAAATTGAATAAAGGCAAGTGGCTTATGTGTTTTAAGTAACAGTGAAATTGCAAAAGAAGCAAAGGTACAGCTTTGTATATGATTCAGGCATTGGAAAAACAGAAAGCTGCAGTTTCGTTTTGATTTTTATCAGTTTGTCTGTGCTTAAATGAGGAAGTTGTATTAAACATTAAAGCAGACTAGGTTAATAAAAAAACAAAGGAAACAGGAGGAGGGGAGTCGCATTTATGAATGGGAGGCAAAGTTAACCGCCATTCCAGACCTTGTTGGTACTGCAGTGAGTTACCAACAAGGAGAGTCCAAAAGGAGAGTCCAAAGGATGGATAGGACAGACCACAAACTGGTATTAGTATGATTCGAATTAGCATCTGATTAAGAGTCCATAATTATGGTGAATGGGAATATAATATAATATAATGTTATTTTTCCATGTCTCTTGCAGGGTCATTTATGATGAGAGCATTTTTGCTTAATTTTAATGCATATATCCCACTGAAGAAGGGGCTGTGACCCCAAAATGCTTTTGGGATTCATTTTATTGGGAATTTTCCCATGAATTATAGAATTGTTTTGTTATTTTAATATTATATCTCTTGTTATTTGTATTTGTGTATCATTCCAGGACTGATCATATGCCTGCATGTGCATTACCCTATGGTTGATACCTTTACTTGATTGTACTGAGGCACAAGAGGCCTTATATTGTCCTTAGAGAATTACTTTATACATTTTATTCATTAGTACTCCTGTTTCTTTTGCTTGTGTGCATGGATAATCTGTCCCTGTCTGTTGTGTGCATACCCTCCTGTGTTTTAAATTTATTTTTTATTTTATTTATTATTTTATAGATTTTTATACCGCCCCATCCTGCAATGCAGCTCGGGGCGGTTAACAACAATAAAAACAGTTTAAAACATTTAAAATACAAATATAAAACATATCAATAAAACAGGGCAACATATGATCATAAATAAATATAAAGGTGGGGGATTAAAAATCACCCCCCC
>QEPC01014657.1:169169-180833 GCA_003113815.1 Sphenodon punctatus
ACCTCCCCCAAGGGCTGCATATAGATGTTAAATAATAATGGAGACAAGATCGATCCCTGCGGAACGCCACACGGTAAGGCGCGGGGGCTCGATGTTTCCTCCCCCAGCACCACCCGCTGGCTCCTCCCCAAGAGGAATGAACGGAACCATTCAAGAACAGTCCCATCCAGACCCCCCCGGTCACGCAGTCGTCTCAACAGCAGCCCATGGTCCACGGTGTCAAAAGCAGCCGAGAGATCGAGCAGGATAAGAAATGTCGAACATCCCACATCCATCTCCCGGCGGAGGTCGTCCACCAAGGCCACCAACGCCGTCTCGTATTTGAGTATAAGAGTATTTGCCTTTTAATCGTGTCCTGGGCTCCCTTTCATCTAAATCAGATTTATATGTTCTTTGGAGTACATTGTACAGACAAGTTAAAAATAACTTATCTGACTATTCTCTAATTGTCAAAGGGAAGTGGGCGGGGCCTTGGAAAGTGGGAGGGGCCGTGGGAAAGTGGGCAGGCTGTGGAAAGCGCGTGGAGCTGAGTGGGCCCCGCATTTTGTGTTCGCCCAGGGCCCTGCAATTTTTAAGGCCGGCCCTGATTAGAAGAGAGGAAATCAAGACAGCACAGGTAGACCACCTGCTCCAGGAGCTTGGAAACGAAGGTTGGAGCAAAATGGGGCGATAGCCAGAAGGACTGGAGGGGTCAAGAGTGGCCTTCGTAAGGATAGGGGAGACAATGGAATGTTTGAAAGCCAGTGGAAATGACCCAATAGAGAGGGAGAGATTGATGATGTGCAGCAGAGAAGGCGCAGCAGTGGGGGCAATCACTGTTAGGACTCGAGAGGGGATGGGATCAAGGGGGCAGGTGGAGGGTTGAAGAAAGAGAGGAGGGAGGTGACCTTGTCAAGGGGAGAAGGAGAAGAGAAGCAGGAGGGGGAACAGCATGGAAGGAAATGGTGGGGGAAGATGGTTGAGAAGCAATAGCAAGGCGAAGTTTATCAATCTTGTCATTGAAAAAAGAGAAGATTCTGTGCAGAGAGAGAGGAAGGTGGGGGAAAACAGGGAGGCTTAAAAAGAGAAGCAAATGTTGAGAAGAGATGGTGGGAGTTGTGGGAGTGAGTTTGGATTAATGTGGAGTAGTAGCGGGAAAGGGCATCGCTAAATGCAGATAGAGCAAACTTAAAGTGGATGAAGTCGGCAAACTCACGAGACTTCCACCAGAGACACTCAGCAGCTTGAGAGCAGGATCGGAGGTGGCGAATAGGGGGGAGCCAAGGATGGGGGTGGTGGGGTTATGTGATGGATGGGACAGTGCAAGAGGGGAGCAAGGGAGTCAAGGGTGGAGGAGAGGTTTGAGTTGAAGGTGGAGACAGCAGAGTCTGGGCAGGTGGTGGAGGAGACAGATGATAGAAGGGGGAGAGGGTGGAAGCAAGGTCAAGAGGGTTGATGGACTGATGGTCACGGAAAGAGCAATAGGTTGGGGAAGTGGGAGGGGGGCGAGTGGGAAAGATGGAATGAAACAAGGTGATGGCCAGAGGCAAGAAGGGCATCAAAGGAGAGATCCAAGAGAGAACAGTTCTTTGATAAGTGTCACAGGGCTCTGCCGCCATCGCCAGGCCCCCCTGCGTTCGCTGCCAACTCCTGGTCCCCTTGCGACCCTAATGCTACCCTCATAACCCTGTGAGACCCCATCCCAGCAGAAGAGCGCTACAGAGCAGGCAGCAGAGCAGGGGCATGCACTGCCCCCATCCCCAGAGGCTTCTCCTAGGCCAGTATCTGCACCGGGCCCTAGTGGAACAGGGATGGAACCTAGGACCCTGCGGCGTTCAGCCCACCTGAAGGGAAAGCCTCCAGCTGAGGGCACTAATGATAGGGCTACTTAACCCAGCGCAGCGCTACCTTGCAGACAGTGCTGGTGATCAGGTTTTCCTGTCTGGACTGACCCCGCAGCAGTGAGAAGCTAAGTGTTTGGTGTTTTTCTTTGTTTGGTATTGCAGTTTGATTGTTTATAGGCATGTAGTGAGTTTCCCTTGCTCCCTTCCCTTTGAGTCTGTGAGTGAGAGAACAAGTGTGAGCTGAGAGAGTGCTTCCCTTCCCCTCCCCCTGCCTGGGAATCCCTACCCCTCCTGCGGTTTGTAAGATCCCCTCCCTGCTCCAACTCCTGGATCCTGGGGCCCCTTCCCTTTCTTTCCCCCCACATTTTGGAAACACCATCCTTCCCCTCCCTAGAATCCTCCCCCGAGTGTCTGCAGGTGCGTGCGCATAATAAGGAGTCACAGGACCCTTGGATCCCCATGCCTGATGATGATAGGGGCCTAGCTTCCTTGCCTTCTAAGCAGTTGGAAGGGCCCAAACACTATCCTGAAGGGCATTTATACCCAGAGAGATTCCTAGGGGGCCAAGAGGTACTTTGTGTGTGGTTGAGAGACATCCAGTTCCCTTTCCCCCCTCCCCCTGTAACAATAAGACTAGGTTGAGGTAGTGGCCATCATGATACATTTGGCAGGCAGTCCACTGGCAAAGGTCAAAGGAAGAGATCAGCAAAAGGAAGCAGGAAGCAGCACGGTCAGAGGGGGTGAACACATGGATATTGAAGTCCCCAAGAATGAGGGTGGGAATATTGTCATTGGAAAGGAAGAAAGCAAGCCAAGCGTCAAAGTCAGAGAGTAAAGAGGAGAGGGAGGGTGGTAGATGAGTCATGTGAGGTGGAGGGGGCAGTAGAGGAAAATGCAATGGACTCAAAGGAAGAGAAAGAATGAGAGGGAGGAGTGCTGAGGGGCTGAAACTGGCATGATTTGGCAAGGAGCAGGCCAACAACAACACTGGTGCCTTCTGAATGTGGTGAGTGGGTTAAGGTGAGGCTTCTAATGGAAGAGGGCAGCAGGAGTGACAGTGTTACAGGGGAGAACTCAGATTTCTGTAAGGGCAAGGAGCTGGAAGGAGTGGGAGAGGAAGAGGTCGTGGGTGAATGGTGCTTTCTGGATGGAAAAGCCGCAGTTGCAGAGGGCGCAAAAGAAAGACAACCAAGATGGGGGAAGACAGGGGATGGGGATATGGTTTGGGGAGATGGGGCGATGGTGGGAGTGGGAAGTAGACATGGAGGGGAGGGGCTGGGAGATGGAGAAATGTTGAGCAGACCAGATATTTACTGCAGGCAGACAGGACTGGCGCTAGCATGGCGCAGTGAAAGGTGATTACTATATTCTTCCTGGAATGCTGATATAATACAGATTGCACTTGTAATGGAGTCTCTTGTGTGTGCACCTAATAAAATCTGGAGTCACCTATAGTAGTAGTAAACAATTTATTTGGCAGACACAAAGTCATAGCCATATTTAAACAACAGTACAAAAATACAATACAAAATGCAAAGTCAGTGGCCCATATATAAGTAAAATCCAAGCCATAACAAAACTCGGCATTAACATACACTAAGTAAATGAAGTAAAATAATTTTTTTTTAAAAGTTTGCACCTAACAAAGGCATCTATAAGAAATCCAATAGCAATTTTAGTCACTTCCTGTTCTTTATCTTGGAGTAAGGAATAACTAGCAAAATTGTCACACCAGCTACAATGAAGATCTAGAAAAGGCTGGATATGGGCAGCTCGGAGTTCGTCATATAGATGACACCTGATCAACATGTGTTCAGTAGATTCAACCTCCTGGTGATCCAATGGACACAATCTTTGGTCGATAGGAATTTTGCCAAAGCGGCCTTCCAGGAGGTATGTTGGCAATGCATTAAAGCGTGCTACCATGAAAAGCCATTTTCCCCTTGGCGAATAGTCAGATAAAAGATATTGAGCCATTTTGTCATTTGCCAGGGCCAGGCTGAGGTAGTAGCTCATGTGTGGTGACAACCTCACTCTTCCCTGTTCTAATTGCAAATTTGTATCCCACCACCTGGTCTCAACCTCCACGGAGGCTAACCTTGTGCCCCTAGATAGAAGATAGGCCTTAGATAAACCCAAGGTAGCCAAATGGGACTCTACCCCCTACTGCCAATTACTCCAATGAGGGTCAGAGTTAAGAAAGGGGAATAGGCCTCCCGGGTTCGGGCCACCAATTTTAAGCCATAATTTATGTGCCCTACTCCAGGCCCTAAAGGACCATCTCCTCTGTCCCAGCTCTAACCGGATGGCGGCTCCAGGGGTACCCCCTGGTGCTCTAAGCAGGCGGGGGGCCACCATGGAAAGGGCGTTCTCGGGGATCGGGCCACAGTTGTGAAACTCCCTACCAAAGGAAGCCTGCCTGGCCCAGGTCTGCTTGCCTTTCAGCGGGCATGCAAGACTTGGTTGTTCGCCAAGGCCTTTGGAGGGAGGGGTAAATGGGGGAGATTGGTGGGGTGGGGTAGGTGATTTGGGGGAATTGGAGGGTAGGGTTAGGGTTGGGGTTTTAAAAATTATTTTAAAATTGATTTTGGTTTTAATGTATTGTATTGTTTTATTGTATTGTTAGCAGCCCCGAGATGCCGTGGGCATGAGGGGGTGGCATAGAAATGTTAAGAAATACAATAAAAATAAATAAATTCTCAAAAACTTTAATTGAATATGATCACCTATAACGAGCAATACATTACACTTTCCTGCAGCAGTCACAGCGTTAGTGTGGCTGGAGGTGCCTCCCCTGAGCTCTACCCGTCTTCATGTCTGATGCATGCATAACACAACCACCATTTTTGAAAGAAATGGGGAAAAAAACATCCTAGCTTTGGGTAAGCAATGGGTTTTAGTGATGCCTTGAGTTTGGAGGAAGAATGGTTCTCAGAAATTAAGAGACTAGAAATGCCCCCCTCATATCCTTTCTCTTTGTATGCCTATGGTTAGACCCCCCCACGCCCACCCCCAAATCATGAGTGGGTTGAAAATCATTAGAATATTTTAAAAAAAGTTTAGGGCATATTGTAGTTTAGGGCATGTTGTCGTCTAGATTCTGAGCCTTTGAATTTCACTGGAGTCATATTTTCAGTTTTTTCCTCCAGAAACATGAAAACTAGACATTTTTTCATTGTTAACAAATTAAAGCTTTGATTCAAGATTCCAGGAATAAGAGGTCTTACAAATGGCTTCAAATATTGGGAAATGCTTGGTGAAATGCTGAGAGCTAGCACCACTGGGTGCTTTTAGACAAGCACCTCCCCACCCACTACACACCCTCCTTCCACCCATTATACATGTTGCAGGGCACCACTGCAGCCCTGTAACATGTATACTGTGTGTTTGGTGAGTTGGTGGGGAAGTGCTTATCTAAAAGCACCTGCTGCTTTAAAATGTGCAACATTCCTGACTTTACTGGTTACTTATAGATTCTCCCTCACAGCTTATTCTACTTGAAGTAGGTATAACACAGTTTCTAGTTATTTTTACTTTATTATTATTATTATTTTATTAACATTTATATAGCGCCAGCAGTGTACCTGGCACTTTACAAAGTAATAAAATAGACACGGTCCCTGCTCCTAGGGCTTACAATCTGAGACACAGGAGCTGGGGGAGAGACTTAGGAAGGGGAACAGAGGGAGAGACAAGGGGTCTAACATTCATGAAGATGCGAGGTCTCAAGTGCACGTACTTGGCTTGGTTACGATGAGAATGACAGCAGGCAGGTCCATGTTGCAAGGATAAGGGTAAACCGATCGTAGGTATAGGAATAGTGGCTCAGCAGGATAAAGAGTCAGACAGAGCAGAGCGAAAGAGGTGAGTTTTAAGGAGAGATTTGAAGGTATGAAGGGAGGGGGCAAGGCGGATGTGGACAGGGAGGGAGTTCCAGGCATGGGGGGCAGCAAGTGAGAAGGGACGAAGGCGCTTAGGGGAGCAGGGAAGGCGTGGAAGGGTGAGAGAAGGGACAGAGGAGGAGCGAAGTGCACGGGCTGGAGTATGGAGGGCGATAAGTGCAGAGAGGTAGGGGGGAGCAAGGTTGTGAAGAGCTTTATAGGTGAAGACTAGGAGCTTGTGCAGGATTCGTTCAGGAAGGGGAAGCCAGTGAAGCGAAGAGAGGAGGGGCTGCACATGGTCGAAGCGACTGGCGAGGTAGATGACCCTGGCAGCAGAGTTTTGGACAGAGATGAGGGGAGAAAGGTGAGACCGGGGAAGGCCAGTGAGAAGGAGGTTACAGTAATCGAGGCGAGAGATGACCAGAGCATGAACAAGAGTTTTGGCAGACGAGACAGAGAGAAAAGGGCGAATCTTAGCAATGTTATGGAGGGAGAAGCGACAGGATTTAGCAACAGAGTCAATGTAGGGTTTAAAAGAAAGGGCTGAGTCAAAGATGAAGCCTAGGCTACGGGCTTGGGGGACAGGCAGGATGGTGACTCCATCAATAGTTATTGACAGTGAGGAAGGAGAGGAAGGATGAGGGGGGAAGATAAGGAGTTCAGTTTTAGCCATGTTGAGTTTGAGTTGACGTTGAGACATCCAGGTAGAGATGTCAGAGAGACAGTTGATGAGACGAGCTTGAACAGAGGGAGAGAGAGAGGGAGTAGAGAGATAGAGTTGAGTGTCATCAGCATAGAGGTGGTATTGGAAGCCATGGGAGGCAATGAGTTTGCCTAAGGATGAGGTATAGATCGAGAAGAGGAGAGGGCCAAGAACAGAGCCTTGAGGAACACCAACTGAGAGGGGGAAGGAGGAGGAGGCGGAGTTGGAGAGAGACACATTAAAGGAGCGGTCAGAGAGGTAGGAGGAGAACCAGTTATGGACAGAGCCACAAAAGCCAAGGGAGTGAAGGGAATCCAGCAAGAGTGAGTGGTCAACAGTATCGAAGGCAGCAGAGAGATCAAGGAGGACAAGAATGGAATAGAGACGTTTAGATTTAGCCACCAGAAGATCGTTGGTGATCTTAGCGAGAGCAGTTTCAGTAGAATGAAGGGGGCGGAAGCCAGATTGGAGGGGGTCAAGGGAGGAGTTGGAGGATAGGAAGTCAAGGCAGCGGGAGTAGACAACACGTTCAAGCAGCTTGGAAGCAAAAGGAAGGAGTGAGACAGGACGATAGCTAGAAGGGTCAGAGGGGTCAAGAGTGGACTTTTTGAGAATAGGAGAGACTGTGGCATGTTTGAAGGCAGAAGGGAAAGAGCCAGTAGAGAGGGAGAGGTTGATGATGTGCAGGAAGGAAGGGGCGACAGTGGGAGTAATGGAGGTGAGGAGGCGGGAAGGAATGGGATCAAGGGGGCAAGTGGAAGGGTTGGAGGAGGAGAGCAGAGAGGAGATTTCCTTAAGGGAGGCAGGGGAGAAGGAGGACATGAGAGAAGGAGGGGGAGGAGGGAGAGGGGTGGGAGTGGGAAGAGAGGAGTGGGAAGCGATGTCGAGGCGGATCTTGTCTATCTTGGAGGTGAAGAAGGAGGCAAGATCCTGAGCAGAAAGGGAAGAAGGAGGGGGAGGACAGGGAGGCTTGAGGAGGGAGTCAAAGGTAGAGAACAGGCGGCGAGGGTCCCGAGAACAGGACTCAATGCGGGAGGCATAGTAGTGTTGTCTAGCAAGGGAGATAGCAGAAGTAAGGGTGGAGAGACAGAATTTGAAGTGAAGGAAGTCAGCGTGAGAATGGGATTTGCGCCAGAGTCGTTCAGCAGCACGAGTGCAAGAACGGAGGTGGCGGATACTAGGGGTGAGCCAAGGACGGGGGTTGTGGGAGAAGGCAGGGCGGGAAGAGAGAGGGGCATGGGAGTCAAGTGTGGAGGAGAGAGAGGCGTTGAGAGCAGAGACAGCGGAGTCAGGGGAGGAGGAAGAGAAGACTGTAGGAAGAAGGGGAGAGAGAGAGGAGGCAAAGTCCAGGGGATCAATAGCTTGAAGGTCACGGAAGGGGCGTAGAGAAGGGGAAGAGGAGGGGGGACAGTGGGAAATGTTGAAAGAGGCAAGGAAGTGGTCTGATATAGGATGAGGATCGAAGGAGAGATCAGCGACAGAGCAGTTTCTAGAGAGGACAAGATCAAGAGAATGGCCATTAGTATGGGTGGGGGAGTTGGTCCAAAGGTGGAGGTTGAAGGAGGAGGCTAGGGAGAGGAAGCGAGAGACTGAGGGCTGAGATGGGTCATCAACATGAATGTTGAAGTCACCAAGGATGAGAGTGGGGATATCAACAGAGAGGAAGAAAGTGAGCCAGGACTCAAAGTCAGAAAGAAAGGAAGAGAGAGGACCAGGGGGACGGTAGATGACAGCAACACGTAGATGGAGGGGGGAGTAGAGGCGCACGGAGTGAGCCTCAAAGGTATGGAAGGAGAGAGAGGGGGGAGGAGAAATTGGTTGGAACTGACAGGATTTAGCAAGAAGGAGGCCCACCCCACCACCCCGTCCTTCAGGGCGGGGTTGGTGAGAGAAGGAGAGACCCCCACAGGAGAGGGTAGCAGGCGTGACAGAGTCCGAGGGAGTGATCCAAGTTTCAGTAAGGGCAAGGAGCTGGAGGGAGCGAGAGAGGAAAAGATCATGGATATAGGGAGCTTTACTGATAGATGAGCGACAGTTCCAGAGGGAGCAGAAAAATGGTAGTTGATGAGGGGGGAGGCAAGGAATAGGGATAAGATTGGGAGAAGGGGAGCGTCGTGGTAGGCTAGAGACAGGAGGAATAGGGATAAGATTGGGAGAAGGGGAGCATCGAGGAAGGCTAGAGACAGGAGTGGAAGGGGAGCAATGAGAGAAAGTAGCCAAGGGAGCAAAGGATGTATGGGGGAGGTTAGAGAGTGGTGATCGGTTGGGGGGAGGAAGAAGCTGGGAGGAGAAAAGTAGAGGAAGAAAAAGATGGACAGGAAGAGGAGAAGGAGAGGAGGGAAAGAAAAGGCGAGAAAATAGGGCAGACATGTTAGTGAGTAAGATAGGAGGGGGAAGTACAGTAGAAAAGAAATGGAGAAAAGTACCTGTAAGGCGCGCGCCTTTAGGCCCGCTGGTCGGTGGAGCTTGGGGCGGCAGGAAGGCCAAGCCCCAGGAGAGTCGTGGTGTCCTCGAGCGATGACAGCCGAGGATGCTGGGAGCGTATGCAGACGAGCTGCAACCTCACCAGTTCTTGGCCCGCTGGTCGGTGGAGTTTGGGGTGGCAGGAAGGCCAAGCCCCAGGAGAGTCATGGTGTCCTCAAGCGATGACAGCCGAGGATGCTGGGAGCGTATGCAGATGAGCTGCAACCTCACTAGTTCTTGGCCCGCTGGTCGGTGATCTTTACGTATACTTATACTTATACAAAGATCTCTAGTGAAAATAACTGGTGGTGGTGGTGATGGACGAATGAGACTAAAGAGAGGAGCAGCGTATAAATCAAGCCAGGATACACTACCTAAAGATTATTAGGGTCAAACGAGCTAGTCTGGATGAGCCACAAATATTGGTACCACATATCATTGTAAGATGAAATTGGGTACCATTCTGGGATTTTTATGCTTAAGGGAGCGGCAGGATTAAAAGAAAAAAAATTACAGGCAGATATTGATTACTATTTCCTTAGCTCAGTAACGGCCAGATCCAGTTCCAGTCAAAGCAAATAGAAAGATACCCATTGACTAGTCAGAGTTGGAACAAGTCCTAAGAGCCAGTCCTTGGTCATCCTATTGAGCTGGTTTCATCCACGTTTTTTTAGAAATTAAAACTAGCTGCATTCACTACTTTCCTGAGCAATAGATCACGTTCATCCAAGTTCTTGTTACCTCACCAAAGTCAATGAGGCTCTGCATGGGTTTCGGATTTGTGTGTCAACAGGTTCAATCCTACGGAGATTTATACTCTTCTGAAGAGTGCACAACTCTTCTATTGGGGCAGATATGTTTCAGGAATGGGTCATGACATGACACAGTTTCAGAAAGAGTTAGGAAGGGAAAGAAGAAAAGAGCATAGGCTTCCTGACTGTTGAACCCCCTGCTCTAAATAGTAAGGCTCATGTGCGTGAGGCCTCTAGACTCCATTGGAACATAATGTTACCAAGAATGCTTTTAGACTACATAAAATTATTTTGTGGAAGGAAAAAGACTGCATTTTTCTTTCCTTTGCAGAGTATATAACTTGAATATCTGCAATAGCAGACTGAAAGCAGACAAATAAAATAACTCAGACTTCCCACCACACACGCAATAAACAGAAAATATTGTGATCAAAATAAATCCATCATCATATTGCAACCAGCTGTTAGGATCTGGAGAGTTAATAAAGCCACATATGCTGGGGAAATAATCTCACAGCAGGAGTATAATTAATTTACAGTCACAAATATGGAACATTAGAGCAAGCAAAAGAATCTGATTTTAAACAACAACAAAAGCCAACTGCAGAGCTATAACTCAGAGGGTGTCAGAGAGAGATATATTTTCCAACCTAGCAAAAGTAAAGGAAAATAATCTACAGGCAAATGCCGTTTAACATTTTGTAGAGGATTCCATGCATTGTAGCTGATCTTTTGGTAAACAAAGTAAAGCTCAGACTCCAAATTACAGTTGCCATGGTGCTAACTAGCAGAGAGTTTAAATGACAGGCCCAAAATGTAGTCTTGGAATATAATCATGAAATTGACTGGCCCTCTATCTTCCGTTATCATGGCCATGATGCAGAAATTCACTCCTTTAAAAAAACCAAAGTAGAACACCGTGTGGCCTAGTAGGCAAGCAGAATTTTGGAAGGCTGCTAAAACAGCCATCTGTTTTTTGACAGCCTGGGGCTTTTGTCTTTTATTATACATACAGTAGCAGTACCTATTAGAGCTGCTGTAAATAGCTATTTATAACAACCAAATGACATCTGTTTTCTGTAATTTTAAACGTATACAGTAGTACATACTTGCATCTTTGTGGCTAGGACTCAGCAAACCTAATTTTAGCCTAAAAGCAATCTTCCACTCCCACCCCCCAACCAAATAGATTAGCCATTTCCACAAAGGGGAAAGGGCAGAATTACCAGGTTTATATGCTTCCTTAAAACAGAATTTAGCAGATTAATTTAGCTTGTATCATGGACTTCATACTTTTTGTAATACCCCACCTGCTGCGCACTACTATACAAAAATATTTCTAGTATGTACTAATTATTTGCTCAATATAGATTGCTAAGGAGTCATATCACTCTTAATGCATGTTAGGAATAATGTGGTAACTAAATCCCAATCAAATGTAATTTTCACTTGAGGCCTCCATTCAGAAAATACTTATTCCATAAGTTTGGAAATTTCTTAAAGAGCGGTACTCTGCTTAAATGTAGGGGTCCATATGCAGATACCTCATTATAGGATCTTAATACATCTTGCACTCAGATATTTATTTATTCAATCATTTTTATTTTACAAAATTTTTACTCCACCTCTCAATTCAATTCAATTTATTAAAAGACGTGACCTTAGGTCATTGCCGTACAATACAAAAAGAGAGAGCAAAAGGAACAATACATACATAAAAACATTCAAGAAAATTATAAAACAAACTTCCTATTCAACAATAAAGGAAGTGATTCCACCTCACGAATGAGAGTAATAATCTGAAATTATTAATAATCATTAAAACAATATGACCAATTATAAAATGACTAAAATAAGATAACCGTTTCCCTAACCATTGTACCCCCTGTACCCGTAGGGCTTCTTTATAGCTTCCCCATAGATTACTCCAAACTTACAGCCCTCATATGCTGTACTGACTGCTGAGTATTGACCATAGTTCCCCATCCCTTGCATTCATCGTTCTAATGGTGGGTTTTACATATCATATACAACAACAACAA
>QEPC01014657.1:200945-243432 GCA_003113815.1 Sphenodon punctatus
TTTCAATGGGGACACAGCGCCCCATTGAAACCAATGAAATAAATCCGGTACCGGTATACCGGATTTAATCCGGGAATCCGGTTTTCGCAGAACCGGTAACCAGTAAATCCGGTAGCCGGTAATGGGCCCGGGGTCCCACCACTATTGGGTAGGTCTAGGAGAGATGGTGCTTAAACTGTTAAGGCAACTAACTAATATTGGCAGAGCTGAGCCAGTTGTAGCAGTGGTGAGAAGTTTTAGAGAAACAGAAGATGTATTAGCCTGGAAAATGAGGCATAGTGTGTTTATTCCAATGCCAATTTACAGTTGTGAAGCCATCTATTACAGGGGTGGTTAAAGTTTCCTAACCCTGAGAGCTACATCCATTTACACAATGGGACCAAAGAGCTCTAGAGCCACAGTTTGCCCGCTTCTGATATATTACCATTAAGCTGCCTTTGTTGCAATATTTAGTGCATAACCAATATACTATAACCAAGTTTCTCTTCATGAAACATGACTAGACAGAAATTGACCTAGGGTGAGGACACAAATATGTAGTTACCTGCCCTGAGCCTTTGGGATCAGGCAGGATATAAATTTAAATAAATGCCATCTTAAAATGTAATTAATTATTACAAATACCAGCGATGTACCTGGCCCTTTACAATCAACAATTACAGGCAAGGCCCTGCCCTGGTGGGCTTACAATCTAAGAGACATGGGGAGGGGAACAGAGGGAGGGGAACAGAGGGAGAGACAGGAATATGTCCAAGTAGCTGTGGAGTTGCAGGGTGCATGTGCTTCGCAGTTAGAACCTAAGAAAATAGAGAGATCATTCCAATTTGATGAGATGTTTGGATGAATAGATGGAAGGCTTTTTTGTAATGCAAGTACAAATGAAAAGCTAGTTCTTTGTTTTCATTGATTAGGTGTGACTCTTAGCAGAGAAGAGAGTCTTTATCTGAATGAGAGAGAAATCTTAATCTGCCAATACTTCCCAGTGAATTTCTAGTCCTACCTTTTTCTGAAATGAATCGCTAGTTTATTACAGCTGTCTTCAACACTGTTAAGTGATTATCGTCTCAACACATTTGGAGCAGAAAAATTGAGCATAGCCATCCATGATTGGTATCCTGAATGTGTTTAATTAACATACTTAACTTCTATTCTAGGACCAAAAATGTTCAATTTAAGAGTAGTTAAGGCTTTTACAATTTCACTCCTGCTCCAAAAAGATTGGAAATCGTAAGTTAAGACTCCTGTCTTAATTTGTGCACCTTGTAAGTAGTAAAGACTTTGGACAGTCTCGCATATTGTGCTTGCTCACAGCTTAGGATCCATGCACCCACGCTTTGTCTTGTTTTTTCAGCCCTAATCCTCTTCCTCTGCAGGTTGGGGGCAACACTGAATTTGGGGACAGCAAGCTCCTCCTCACCCCAATATTATGGACCTATTCCCTGTCTCCACTGTAAGAACATAAGTGCCATACTGAGTCAGACCAATGGTCCATCAAGCCTAGCATCCTGTCCTTTTGACAGTGGCCAATATCGATCGCATGAGAGAAGATCCAACAGTCACAATAGGCAATCCATTCCCTATTGTTTACTCCCAGCTCCCAACAGTAAGAAGTTCATCCCGTAAGCTACTTGGTTAATAACCATTAATGGACCTATTCTCCAAGAACTTAACTAGGCCTTTTTTAAACCCAGCTATACTACTGGCCTTGGCTACGTCCTCTGACAACAAATTCCATTAAGTTAATTATGCATTGAGTGAAAAAGTACTTCCTTGTATTTGTTTTAAATCTGCCGGCAGCTAGTTTCATGGAGTGCCCCCTAGTTCTAGTACTATTTGAGAGGGTAAATAACTGTTCCCTGTCTACTTGTTCCACACCACTCAAGATTTTATAAACCTCTATCATGTCCCCTCTGTCTTCTCTAAGCTGAAGAGACCCAGCTTGTCAAGCCTCTTTGTATGGAAGCCGTTCCATACCCTTTATCATTCTCGTTGCCCTTCTCTGTACCTTTTCTAGTTCAGCTATGTCTTTTTTGAGATGGGGGGATCAGAACTGCACACAATATTCCAGGTGCGGTTGCACCATTGATTTGTACGGAGGCATTATGACCTCCTTGGCTGAGGATTTCAGTGTATTGTCCACATTATTTATTTATTTTATTTATTTATTTAAAACTTATCCTGTCCCTCCTGCCCAAAGGCGCACACACGCACAACTCCCAGATCCTTTTCCTGACTGGTAACTCCTAGCTTAGTACCCAGCTGTAAGCCACAGTTTCTCCTTCATTTATAACTCTCCTCTCGAGCAGCAGCTCAAGTGCATCTCCTTACTACATAGGTGGTTAAGTGGAAGCAGATATTTGTCCCAGTATATCATGCATTGGAGTACTATATTGTACAAGTTGCCCCTTGACTCCCTGCTGTCCCCAATTTCAGTGTTGTCCCCAACCTGTAGGGAAAGAGGATTGGGACTGAAACTGGGGGCAGCTTGTCAGTCGGGAGCCACAGCCCACAAACAGCTAAATCCCTTTTCAATACAATATAGTACTCTAAGCAACTCTCCCTACAAAATTTCTCAGTGATAGGATAAAGCATCTTAATTTTATAACAAGTAGAATATTTGTAATTTTAACAGCGAGTGCAAGACAACTTAACTATAGAGCAGCTCATGTGACTTGTGCTCAGGTTCCTGTGTTCGCTGTGTTTTCTTCATTGATGGCAATGGGGAAAATGCCTCTCCCTCTGAGGCTACAGCAGATCTCTAATTGACAGTCTGAATATGAGTTAAGGCAGCTTTTGATGAAAGTGTTATTCGTTCCATGTGTAAAAAAACCTGCATAAATTGTTGGTAGTTTTCTTGCATATCAGATACAACTGGTGGAAGCAGTAATCTATAGTTTGCTGATAGCCAAACAACTGTAGTGAGAGATGAGTTGTTACACTTCACGTCTGAAAGGTCTGGTACATTAAGGATGGTTGAAAATTTGTTGCCAGATCAATGTGGTTCCATTACAGCTTATGAAATATCAGTTTTACACAGTACTTTGTAGAAAAAGCCTAGTGTATACATATGTATTAGCTTACGTATTGCCATAACACTCAAGTTACATTATTGTTTTAAAAGAATTTTCACTCTACAGTGCTCTGATAGAGAGCCATTCACAGCATCTTAAACAGTAAAAAATACCAAGTTATAAGGTCAATTAACAACTATACAAATCAAAAATTATTTATGGGTGTGTTTTATATTTTTGGTTAGAATGTTGGCGTGTAAGTAGTTCCCCCTCCTGGGGTTTATGTAGACTTGGAAAGAACCTATTCTTATGTGTAGTTACCTGCCCTGAGCCTTTGGAATCAAGCAGGATATACATTTAAATAAATGCTGTCTTCAGATGTTAGCCAGCAGCATGTTAACATGTTGTTTTAAAACATCTTGTAGCATCTCCCTGTAGATGATGTGTTAGTTTCTTGTATATAACTCTAGTAAATTATTAATAATAATTAAAAATTGTGAGCTGCCCCGAGTTGCCTTGAGTGAGAGGGGTGGAGTAAAAATATTTATAACAAATAATAATTTATATAGCACCATCAATCTACCTGGCACTTTACAATCAACAATTATAGTCCACAATTATAGACAAGTACCTGCCCCTGTGGGCTTACAATCAGGGTGGGGAGACAAAGGGGAGGGCAACAAAGGGAGAAACATGAATACATCCAAGTAGTTGTAAAGTTGCAGGTCTACATGCTTCACTTAGTTACAGGGGAGAAGTAGAACCTAAGAAAATCAGGGCTGAAAAGGGATGAGGAGCTAGGAAGAGGTAGGTTTTCAGGAGGGATTTGAAGATAGGGATGGAGCAGAATGAATGTATTCAGGGGGAAGAGTTCCAGGCATGGGGAGCAGCAAGGGAGAAGGGGTGGATACGTTCTGAGAAGCAATGGAGGTGTGAGCAGGCAAGCGTGGTAGAGGATGAGCGGAGCTCCCGGACAGGAGTGTGTTGGGAAACTAGCAAAGAGGTATAGGAAGGGACACGGCTATGAAAGATCTGGAAAGTAAGGACCAGGAGTATGTGGTGAATGTGTTCAGGTAAAGGGAGTCAGTGGAGAGAAGAGAGGAGGAACTGAACATGATCAAAGCGGCAGGTGAGGTGGATGACCTTTGCAGTTGAATTCAGAATGTGAGAGGGGCAAGATGAGAGCGGGGAAGACCAGTAAGGAAGAGGCTGCAATAGTCAAGGCGAGAGATAACTAGAGGATGGACTAGAGTCTTGGCAGTGGAAACAGTAAAATGGTTATTTATGGTGTTTCACATATGCTGGACTGAATTTGTAATAATTTTTTTTAAAATGTTGGTCTCTCCTGCTTTCAAGGACAGAAATTGTTCATGGCTGTTTCAGCTTGCAACCAAGGGTTTGAGGCCGTCTGCTCCTGGTCTTCAGCTACTATCTAAACATAGCTGTGGTAACTCCTTTAATGCTGTCTGTGTTTTATGTAGTATTAAGACTTGCTTTGTTTTCTCTCTCCCCCCTTATTGGAAAAGCTTTGTATGTAATATAATGCTGAACTCTTGATTTTAAATGTACTGAGATTTGCTAAAAATGTGTTCTAGTCAGTGCGAACCTTTATTACATGCTCAGTTCCTAACTATTATGTTTACAGTCAAGAACCTTTGTAACTATTACCGTGACTATCCTGTCATAATGTGCATAGTTGGAATAATAACAGCCACAAACAAAATGAACATTTTCTTAAATCAGTTTAGGAAACCTCAGGTCCTGGGTCCAAGTGCAGCCCACAGCTAGTTTTTATTTGGACCCTTTCCAGTTCCTGAAACTAGCTGCTGGACCCTGTTCCCATCCCCAAACACTGAAAAACTGAGCTCAAAGAAAGGGAGAAGAGGTGAGGGCGTACCCTTACTTTGAACACATTGTCCAATTAATATATATCATTCCTATTACGTTCTGAAAGGACCCCACTCTTGGCTAGTCCCATTATTTGTTGCCTAAAATGCACATAAGCAGTCCCACTTTAACACAGAGCCTACTTCTGCTGACAGGGATTTTAATTGCTAAAAAAGGATTCTTTCTTCTGGCATTAGTCATTAACTGTAGAAATATAGGGTAATTTCAGATGTGCTGGGCCTCTAGGCCCAACACGCTGAAACCGGGATCCATCCTGGATCCCGGTCAGTGATGAAGCTGGCCATCCTTTAGATGTCCCAGCTTCATCACGCAGGGGAATCTTGGAGGGGGCGGGACCGTGCAGTCGCACCACATGATCATGCTCCCACATCTGCCCGCGCTCAGGGAGACGGGCGGGCGCAGCGGCCAATACGGCCGCTGTGCCCGATCCCGTACTGTGGTCCGGACCACACTCAGGAACGGGGCAAGGTAACCATAGGTTACTTTTACCCCTTTCTTGATCATGATTATGCTAACCATGGGTATTTTCAGACGTTATAAGATCACAGTCAACCACAGTGAATCTGCACGTGGTGAAAGTGATCCCGTAACGTCTGATGGGGGGGAATGGAAGTTCCCCCCCCCCAGATGTTCATCACAGTCAATCGCGGCAGGGAATCGCATTCACCACGCGATCGGCTGAACCCGTGGGGCCGGGGCCGGTCGCGTGGCGAATGTGATTCCCCGCCGTGATGAACCAAGGCGTCTCGTCTGGATGGCAGCCATGGCCCGGAATCCCCGCAGGGATTCTGGGCCGTGGTCAATTTGGGTGGGCGCTGCGGCCGCATTGGCTGCGGCGCCCACCTGTCTCCCCAGAGGGCGGGCGGCAGGGAAGCGTGGGGGGGCAGGGCTGTGCGGCCCCACGTTGCGCCACACGGCCCCGCCCCGATTCACCGCCGGGAGTCGCCACCACGTCTGTTTGCCCGTGACGCGGTAGCCACGGCGGGGAATCAAAGGTATATTTCTGTGATGGGGCCAATTGGCCCCATCATGTCTGAAAATACCCCATGGTTCTGGAGATGAGACTGGCCTCACCCCCAGAACCATGGTTAGCTTTGAACCCCGCCAGGAATTTTATTTATTTATTTTATTTATTTATTTAATAGATTTATACCCCGCCCCTCCTGCTAAAGCAGCCCGGGGGGGCTTCCAACAATTAAAACACAATAAAAACAATATAAAACATCCAATACAATAATATAAAAATATTAAAACAGGGCTAAATATAATAAATACATAATAAATAATAGGTAAGATGGGGGAGCTAAAAACCCCTCACCGTACCCTCCCACCCTCCTCAAAGGCCTGGGCGAACAGCCAGGTTTTACAACTTCGCCAGAATGTCAACAGACTGGGGGCCAGGCGAGCTTCCTCCGGAAGGGAGTTCCAAAGGCGCGGTGCGGCCACCGAGAATGCCCTCTCCATTGTGGCCCCCCGCTTAACACGGGGGACCTTGAAGAAGGCACCCCCGGCAGACCGCAGACCCCCGGCAGACTGGTGAACATCTGGTGGGTCTCAAATAGACGTGCCACCCATCACAGCCACTACACTGGATCCACTATGATCCAGTGTGGTTGACTGTGGTGGTGTCACGTCTGAAATTACTCATAGAAGCCATAGGGAGCAATTTAATATTTTGTTGAAGCAATAATGTTTTTGCATTTAAAAAAAAAAAAAAAAAAGATTTGTTGTACAGGTTACACTTATAATTTTTTAAAAATCTCTTCAAAATTCTTCAGTGTCAACCCAAAAGAAAATCTGTCACTGTAAATATGTTTTTGTACCTTCTGAAGCTGTGTCCAGCTGACATTCTGTTGGTGTAAAAGGAAAATATGCTGAACATATTTCAAGATTCAACTGTCTTATAAGAAATATACACAGCAGACGAACAAGACTGACTGCAAAAGTATTGATGTAAATGAGTGTCTCCCTTAAAATTAAGGTCTTCAGTAACCCCACTAGTTAAAATGGGTTTCTCTAGCAGAGAATTCACAAGGCACCCCCCTGCAGTCCTTACTCTGTTTTTTATAATCTCTGAGCCATTTCTGAGAGGTTAAAATTTCTTTGGGCTGAAAGCTGCCAACCAAAATGGCTCAAGCTCAACTACTGTCTGTACCCAAATCAGACACTCCCTCTGCAAGTTCCTCAGTGGGTGTAATATCTTCTCCCTAGTTTTGGACAGGTCTAGCAATGGCACATTCCTTTGGCCTTGCTCCCTAATTAAACTGAAAGAAATCTCTGAGGTAACGGTCACTTTCCATCTTAGGAGGAGAATTCCTGCTTTTCTTAAAAAGAATATAGTGGATTGTTGCAGGGTAATACCCTCTTCCTCCCACCATGCTGCCTCTGCAGTGCTTCCAGATGCAGAGTGAAGAATGAGTTTTAATCCTCTTTTCCCAGGAAAACTAGTTTGGGACAGGGCACAGGTAGATAAGGCTTTTCCTGGGAATCTTATTGTTCTGTAAAGCGCCAGGTACACAGCTGCCGGTATACAAATGCTTATAATAATAATTATAATAATAATAATAAAAAATGGGAAAAATAAAATTAAGATGTACTAATGAAAATTGCTGAAAAATATTCAGCAGTTTGGTAATAGTTCTGCAGTAATATGGTCTGCTTAACTTTAATGAAAGGAAATAAGCAAAAAAAACCAACAACAACAAAAAAGCTTCAGCCTGAACCTTAAACTTCATACTATTATTCCCATTGTTACCTTGGACAGAAATTAAGCTTCTGAATCTGGAAATGTTGTTAAGCAAACAAAGAATTGAAATTAGACCATCAAGGGGGTGGGAAATGAGCACTCAAATACAGGGCCACTGCAGAAACCTAACTGAATTCTTTGCATTAGTCTTTATGATGATGAATTTATTAAAGTGTGGCAATAAGCCATTGCTTAACAAACAACATAAATACACAATAAACACAGTTACACATAAAACCCAAGGAATAAAATAACCATGGAAAAAACTATAAAATTACCAATCCAGCAATTAAACTACAAGAGCATAATTCATGTAACCCGGAAAGCCCCTAGTCAAGTTCCCAAAATGCTAAGATACAAGGTAAAACTAAATAAATTGATAACTGCAGGAACAATTGTGTTACACTAGGCATCCTTCTAATGAGAGAAAAAGCAACCTATTGCTATCTGCCCGTGGAACCCAAAACAGTAGTCTTGCATGTAGCATCGGCAACTACAAGTTCCTCAAAAATCAAGGCCCCCCTAGTGGGGAATCCCAAATTTTCTGCCGAAACATAATTATTCAAACAAGGGCTTAACACAATAGGGCATTGGGGCTGTTATATCTGGGACACAAGCGAGGAAACACTAGTGGGTCTGTGTCCTACGGCCATCTGGGCTTCAGCTAAACAGGGAGGTTGTGTCCTCCGAGGGCCCTGGGAGGCTATCGCCTGAGGAGGGGGTATACCTGACTTATCCAGGGAAAGGACCCTAGAAGAAGAGTAGCAAGACTTAACTGGAACCGAACCAACAGCGGCAGTAGACTTACAAGGCAAGCAGACTTACAAGAAGCAGGCGAAGCAACAGAGACTTCAGCCTGAGCCAATATCTTGAGCCTGCTAGCAATTGAAGTATCCGGTGGGGTAATTGGCTTCCTCTTGGGCACCTGAATCAAATTAGGATTTCCCTCAGGGGGAGCCGCAACGTTCTGGAAAACCTGCGGCAGCAATGGGCAAATTCCCATTGTGGCATAAAGATTGGCCATACATACCGCCCATGAATAAAAAGAACCAGAATGGAACAAAAGCCTATCTACCATAGCCGATGTGCGAAAATAGATAACAATGTGGCGTACTCCGCCCCTTGCCGGGAGATAAAAAAAATGAATAATATGGGAAGGCAGAAAGGTACCACCCAAGATGTCTGAGATATGGTGAGCAATCCAATATTTTGTATCCCAGGGTGGAAATAACCCAGCCTGCAGTGGATGAACAGTAAAAACCAAGGCATCAGCTATGGGGGAGAGCTTCCGGACCTTAGCTACTTTAGGAACTACAGGGCCAACATAATCTGAGCCATATGAGAGAGTTGTTTGGGATGCCTGATCTATTTTCTGAGGACCCAATCCCACACAATTCCCTCTGCAATCATTGGTCCACTCCCAAAGCCTAGCCAACTGTTTCTGGATGGCCTGAAGTTGGGCATCCAGACCCTCAATCCGTGCCAAACATATTAGCAGAGCATCTTCTACCTGGTGGACATAACAAGGAGCAGGTATCTCTTGGGTTTCAGGAGTAATTAATCTCGAGTTAATAGGGGGGCCAGAGGGAGTATTCTCTATATTTGTTCTAGGGGGAGACTCCAATGCCCCCGGAGCCTCACTATCCTGACCTAGAGGTAAGGGCCACAACTCAGCAGGAGCAAAAGACAACTCCAGTTCCCCATGCCCAGCTGTCAAAGAGTTGGATAGCGGATTATCCCCTCCCAAAACTCGGGTAGCTAAGAGTTGCGACTCGATTTCTTCAATTCGAGATTGGAGGGAACAAATTTTATCCCCAGCAGAGGAAGGCAGGGAGCCTGAGGACAACTGAGAGGGCCCCGAGAGTTGCCAGCCAAGGCATGCCAACATTCTCCCTGCTTCTTAAAAGCCAAGGCACATGCCAATAATGAAGAATCGAGAGGGGCCTGCGGGATTGAATTAGGAATCTTGAACCCAACAGAGGAAAGTCCTGCCCTGGAACTCCCAGAAGCTTGTAACAAGGGAGGAAGTGAAGAGCTTGCAAAAACACCATGCAAATCCTGCCCTGCATCATGACCCTCAGCGGGAGAATGCAGGGCAACTTGAGAGGGACCAACCCGTTTAGAACCGGGAGTTGTAATTGTCCGGCTCGTGCTCTGGTAGTCACTCCTGGCTTCTTACTCTTCTTAAGCATTCAGGCAGAAGATGACAAAATTGTGAAATGGAAAAAAAAACCCCTTCAATCCCACACTTGAGCAAAATTGCGCCACCAGCCAAAATGTTCCACAGAGTCTGAGCCCTACGCCCAGCTGGCGCCCAAGGGCCATGCACACAAGGGCGCGCCCTTGCGCGTGCAGCCCTTGGGTGCAGCGCCCCAGCGCGTGCCTCTGGCGCCGCCGGGGGGGTCGCTGAGGTCTTTAAGTTGTCCTGGGAGTGTAGCTCCTCCCCACGTTCAGCTGCTTCAACTTTCAATCTGGTGCTTAGCAGGGTCCCCCTGGGAAGCAGGGCTCCCACGTGGCCCCCCCCCCGGGCAAAAGGCAGCAGGCAGGTGCAGGGAGGCACAAGGGAGGGAAACAACGGGCTCAGCTCCAGCGGGGGTCGCGGAGGTCTTTAAGCTGTCCTGGGAGTGTAGCTCCTCCCCACGCTCAGCTGCTTCAACTTTCAATCTGGTGCTTAGCAGGGTCCCCCTGGGAAGCGGGGCTCCCACGTGGCCCCCCCTTGGGCAAAAGGCAGCAGGCAGGTGCAGGGAGGCACAAGGGAGGGAAACAACGGGCTCATTGCATTAGTCTTTACTTTCCTATACAAGGAGAGGCTCAATAGACTAGGGCTCTTATCTTACAAAAGAGGTGGGTGGGCATGCAGGGTAGATGTGCTACAAGATAATCAGGATACAGGTCTTCTTGGAATGGTGGCTGGGCCTGCAGTGCCACTACTTTGCCTTGCTCATGCCCAGCCACTCCCCTCAAGAGGCCCCCCTGTCTTGCCCTTGCCATGCCCCGTCCTGTCTCCTGCCCTTGCCACACCTCCAGCTTCCTGATTGACTACCACAAACCAGCATTTAAGGTTTGCTGATAGCACCAGGAAGCTGGGCAGAACTCACTTTTTCCTCATTGCTTTCCCTGTTTTGACCTGAACTGTTTCATGCCTTTGTGTCTTTGCTCCATGCTTTTCTCTATCCCTAGTCTTCTGCCTTGAACCCTGGACCCCTACTCTGACCTTTCTTTTCCTGCCCTGATGGAATCTGCCCACACTGTACTCTGACCTTTGCAACAAGTTTACAAAATCATGAATGGCATGGAACATGTATTTATTTAATTATATTAATTAAACTTGTATTTCACCCTTCTCAAATCGGCCCAGGGTGGCTTACAATTAATAAAACCCCTTAACATATGAAACCCAATTCCCTCCCCAGAAACCTTATCCTCTGAGAACTTCCCTATCCCCTTCCCAACCACATATAATCCCCCAACCCTCCACAAAACCCACCTAATACCACCTCTCCATATCCAACCCCCCTCCCCATCCAAAACCAACCCTGTCCCTGGCCACCAAATGCTTTTTCAAACAAAAAAGTCTTACACCACCTCCTGAAGATGCTCCGGCTCGGGCTCAAACGAACCTCTGAGGAAGGGAGTTCCATAGCATCGGGTCAGCAACTGAGAACACCTCCCTGTGAGCTCTTGTATGAACAAGGCTAACAGACGGTACCCACAGGGAGGTGCTCCCGGTCGTTTGCAGAGGCAGTAGTGGGACATGGAAGGACAGGCTGTCCTTCAGATAAAGGGAGCTGTTACTTACTCTCTCATAATACTAGAATTGGGAGTCATTCTATGATGCTAATTAGCAGCAGACTAAAAACAAATAAAAGGAAGAATTCCTTCACTTCACATAGAATTTACGGAACTTGTTGCCAGAAGATGTGAATGCCAGTAGTGTAACTGGGCTTTAAAAAGAATTGAATAAGTTCTTAGAGGATAGGTTCATAAATGGCTATTAGAGTTAGTTTTTTATTTTTATATTTATTCACTTATTTTAATTTTATTCTAAAATTTATATGCCACCCCCTCCTGCCTCAGGCATCTCAAGGCGGCTCACAGCATCTGGGCAACTCGTATTTGTATTTCTACCCTGCCTCTCTTGTATCAAATGACTCGGGGCAGCTTACAAAATACTAACAATAAAACAAAAAAATATAAAACCCATTAAAATAGATATTCAAGCAATAGACCGTAGTTGAGAGACACAACCTCTGGCTGTTGGGAGCTGGGGGTAAGGGAGTGGATCACTCATTTTTACCTGTTGTGTACTCCTCTGAAGTGACCAAAGGTGGCTGCTGTTGGAGATGGGATGGCTGGAGAGACGATTAGTCTGACCCCATACATCACTTATGTTGTTCTGGTAGCTTAATGTTTCAAGTCTCGGGCTCTGTATTGCTGTTTTTTCATATAATCTAATGTTTGATTTTGGTTTCTGTAATACAAGCTGGAATATTTTATAACTTCTTTGAAAAAAATAGTAAAATGCTAAAACAAAATGTATATTGTCATTCAAACGTTAAATATTAAATTACATATATTATTGCCCATTGAATCTACTTTTATTTGTATAACCATAAATTAATACCCAAATCTACTGCCTTAGGAAACCACAATTTGAAATATAATTAAAATTTAACTATGTGTTATCCATTGCAGTCTGCTGTGACTTAGACCCTTTTTACACAGACACCAACACCGATAAAACAGGTGTTACATTTTATTATACATGTTGCAGGGCAACACTGCAGCCCTGCAACATGGACCCTTTTCACATGAGATGTTTCTGCCCAGTTTTGCTGGGTGGAGGCGTCTGTGTAAACACCACTTGCGGTGGGTGGAGGTGGGTGCATGCTCAACTCCCATCTCCACCCACCACGGAGCAATTAGCAGTTGAGTCTGTTGCTCTGTGGGTGAAGGCATCTCATTTGTCGGTGTTAGAGTGCCTATGTAAAAAGGGCCATAATGAAACCGTTTTGATAATGGAGAGTATTAATGTCTTAGACTAGGACTAAATAGTTTTTGCCACGGTGGGGGAAAAACAGGATTTTATCTGGTAAGTCTCTGGTAAATTCCATGCCTATACTGTTTATTGCACAGCTTTGTGCTAGTATTAAATTGCCAGGTCAGCTCCAGTTTCTGCCCTTTGAGAGGATGCTATTCTGCTCTTTGTCAAGGTTGCAAGTGCCAAATGATGGAAAATTAGTCCAGTCCCCCAAAATCATGGTTGGCTGAAAAAAGGCATTTTGTTTTTGTTTTGATTTTTATTTTACATTTAGTTTGAGTGTTCGGTGTATGCTGTAGCCGTGTTCTTAAGCTTTTCTTCTCAACTGCAATAGCTAGTAGCTTATTTTTCAGTGTATCTGGAAGCATTAATTGATCAGATGAATCAATTCATGCAATGATTGCAGTTTAAATAGACTGTAATTTAAAAAAAATTAAAATCAGTTTCAATTTTAATAATTTTAAAGTTTTTTAAACATCAAATTTCAGAAATTAAAAATTACTTTAATTGGTTGATGAACCTAATCTTAAAAAAATGACAGTTGAGATTCTCATGATTTCATTACAAACCTTGTGATAGGCATGAAGAAATCTTGGAAATCATGAGACTTGCAACAAAACTAAGAGACCATGCAACCATGGGCATGACTTTGAACGCTAATGCAGAGAAGCACTTTCCATAATCTCTAACTATATATATATTTTTAGCTAAAATTGTGTAAATAAAAGTGGTGAAGTCAATTTTTAATTTCTCCAAACTGGAAAGATCCTACGCAGGATGCTGTCATGGAAGAAATTGATATAACTTAGGGATAAGAGAATTTCAGTGGTAGAATAGTGATTGCTTAACTGGTTGTACCTCTATTAGGGTGTAACTACCTTAGAGGCTCATTATGCAGCCCATTATGTGGTGAAGGCCATCCTGATGTGTTGTGTTGCTGTTTTGCCTTGGGCCAAATATATAATATAAGATACATATTGCACACTAATGACCAATGTAACATCATCGGATCCAATATTATTCTCTCCTTTGCCCTCTCTGTATGATTGACTCTGAGTTTGTGTCATGATGTATGTTTAATGAAAATTTTATAGTAAATTGCAAATCTTATAATATAATTTTGCTGATAATTTGGGGGTTAGGTCTATGAATCTAATATGATTGACCATTTTATGAAAGAGAGAAGTCTGCCTCCAAATTCTCTTGGAGGCGATGGCATTTTTTTATTAATGTTTTTGTTGGTAATCTCTGACCGGCAATTTGGAATATTTTAATGCTGTTACTATGTATTGGTTGGAAATTTGTTACAGCCTATGGCCAAACAAACTTTTACTTGATATAACTTTTTGCAAAGTTAGACTCCATTGTGACCTTATTTGCGTTTATCTAGTACTGCCAATTAGATGTATTTGACTCTTGGCTAAGTGTAAAGTGGGTTAGCAAAGTTGAGAAAACGAGTGGAAATGGGAGAAGCCTTTAAGTGTCCCTGGTTGACAGGCTGGCAACTGCTGTTGTGTACTGTCTTGAGATGGCGATGATGATAATAATAGCCCTGTTGCTACCACCAAAGGTACTGAACTGCTCTGAACAGTTTTCATGTGCGTACTTTGCATACAACTGACATCAAGTAACCTCATGGACAGGGAAGGGGATTCTTATAATTTCATAGGAAGATATTCCATTTAAGAGTTATTTTAATGTTTGTTAATGTGTAGTTAGAAGTACACTTTAGTATATATTCAACTTCAGATTTGAGACACAATGGCCCTTTTCACACAGACTCTTAACACTGATAAATTGGATGTTACATTTTATTATACATGTTGCAGGGCACCCATAGAACACACCTGCAGCACTGCAACATGTATAATAAAATGTAACACCCATTTTATCAGTGTTAGAGTGTCTGTGTGAAAAGGGCCAGCGTGCTCCCTGTTGATGAGTCAAAACTTAATTACTGGGAATCTTTTATATGTACTTCCTTTTGAAAAAAGACTCTGAACATTGATGTACATTACTAATAACATTTTGTTCCTCTAAATTTTTTTTTGCGTCAGGCAAAATATAAAAGTAGTATCAAGGAGCATGAAAATCCCTAGGGATTTTTTCTATCATTTTAGTTTATTGACAGTACTCCAATTCAGATAGCCTTTTCCTTCCGTCTGAATAGCGACTAAAGTTGTCACTTGACTCAAGCTAATTGAGACTTCTGTGCACAATGAAGTCAGTGGGCTTTGCCTTGAGTTAAGAAAAATATCCCAAAGTTAAGATATTTTGTGATAAAATAAATTAGGATAATGGGACTATTTTATGTAACTGTTATATTGGAAAAAATCGGATATCTTTCATTGTGTACTCATGTATTTTGCTTATTTGGAAGGAAATAGAGTTGGATTAGTTATTCTAAACCAGTTAAACCTATTGTGCTATACAGCACAATGTAACAAAGTTTGTTTACAGCAAATGTTGTGCTGTCTAATCCGAGTTAGATGTAAACGTTGTGCTGTAATGAAGAAGAGTAGAAGGCTCCAGACAGTAAATTATTGCTTTGGCTAGGCTACAGTTCTTTCTACTTTAACATATGCCAATTTAGACTGTCTGTAGAAGTTTTCTTGTTTCACTGTTCAGCAGGTTTTAGAACTGGGTCTACTTTTCACTTCAGATGAACAGGAGGTAGTAAATTATGTAAATTCCAAAGCTGTCTTGGCTCTTAACAGTGGAAAACAATGGGGTCTGATTTTAAAGGAAGTTCAACTCTTCACTTGACTACTAAAAACAGTAGAATTCTTTGTTCTTGAGGGACAGTAAACAGTCTTGCAAAAATCCCTTGCTGCTCAGAGAGAGATTTAAAGTGCTTAGTATTCCTGGATGGTGTTTATCCCACAGTGAGCTGCTTTGAAATTATGTGAAGCTTTGTAATAAATGACGGTGAGAGATAGGCAATGTCCTGGTTTACAGTCTTTAGTTTTTGGTTGTGAAAATAGTGGTTGTCAAATTAGATTGATGTCAGTATTTTAATACTCTAGGGGACACACTGACTGGCAAGTAATTAATTATTATGATCATGGTTGCTGTTGTTGTTAACATAGCACCAGCAATGTACCTGGTGCTTTACAACTGTTGAAAATAGTAATAAAACTAAAAGCAGTTGTGACTAGTAAAATGTGTCTGAAATTGAGATTTGCTATGAATGAATGAAATCTGAAAATTAAAGTAGCTTCTGAAATTTTAACTGGTACCAGAAAGGACCCAATAACCTTAGACTGTAAACAGGGAGTAGATGGTGGTAGTTCTTGATTTGATTACCATTAACCTTGGCAATGTTTGAACCAGAATTCAGCAGCTCCAATGAATGGTTGTTACAGCTGCAGCTGGGTCATCTATGTTTAGTAACAACATACTTTTATTGAAGTTTATACTAGAATGTGTAAACTTCCAATATATACTGGATCTACACTTAATAGTGTACAGTAATTACACTTAATAGTGAGACACTTTGTGTGTGAAACTAATCTGAAGATAACCTTATCTTCAAGTGCTATTGCTCCTGGATCATATAGTCTATTAACTTTAAAAGGTAAGTTTTGTGTTAATTTCATTCATACATAACACGTTCTCCTTACTACTTGCTCCTGATCAACCAAAGAAATTACTTAATAGGCATGCTAGTCAAACTCACAAAAAAAACCCTCTTCAGCTTAATAAATTAAAATAAAGGTGGGGGAAGGGAAAACCATTTATTTTCATTGTTGCATGTTCTAGAAATATCCAAAGAGAGAAAGCAAGCTTGTATACAGATTAGTATACATTATGGTCTGGGTTGAACATTGTGTATGTACCAAGTTGCTCTCAATCTGAATGGCAATGAGAAATACAGTTTGACATGTGCAATTCTTAAATAAGTGGATACCAAACACTGGTCTGTAGCCAGACTAGATCTGGAATGCCATCTTTCCCCCACCCCAGGCACAGCCCCACTGGCTGTCTCTCCTTTCCAGCTTCTATGTTTGTTCTACTTTAACCCCCTCCAATGTGAGCAGAGGAGAATGTAGGGAGTACTGTGGGTAAGGTGCTGGATTTGGACCTGGGGAGCCAAGGTTTAAATCCTACCCTAGCCATGAACTCCCTGGGTGGCCTTGGATAAGTCATAACCTCTCAGCCTCAGTTCCCATCTGTAAAATAAGAATATGTATGTCTGGGTATTTTCAGATGTGACGATACCATGGGAGGCCACGCTTTGACCCGCATGGCCACCCGCAGTGCTGTCACGTCTGAACCAGCCCACCAGATGTTGCCCTAGGCTGGGTGAGGGGTTTCCCCGGGCTGTGACTCTGACCCATGGCAGAGTCGCATCCTGGGATAAGTGCTGCCGTGGCCCGGGGAAGCTATCTCTGGACTGGGGCAGACCGGGCCGTCACATGCAATGGCCTGCTGTACATGACCTTGGTATGGGGCTGTTCCAGACGGGCGTGGTGACTTCATAGACTGCAACACCTGCCTGTCAGCGCTCAGCAGCAGGGTGTGTGTGTGTACCCACATTCTCATGTCGCGCCACCTTCTCCCCACCCCCAGCCCCAACACATCTGTTCAGTGGCTGAGCCAGATCCTACTTGGGGTGAGTGCCCTCACCCTGGGCAGGAAAAAGTGACCGCACGATGCGCCATCACATTTCTTAAAAGGCTGTCTCTCCCTGTGTTCCCCTCACCCATGTCCATCTTAGAGTGTAAGCTTACTGGACAGGGGACCTGTTTCCTATGGGTGCAATCCAGCTCCCATTGAAGGCAATGGCTAAATTTCCATTGACTTTTATGGAGCTGGATTGTGCCCATTAACAACAATTGTAAAGCACCAGGTACACGTCTTTCACTATATAAATGCTTAATAATAATAACTTCCTTCAAGTCCCTTTGCTAGTCGGGGCTGTGGTACTGTGGAGATTTGGTAATGCGAGGTGGAGTGTTGAAAGGTCCATCTTCTCTCTGCCTAACTTTATTAACCCATCAGGGTTCTAGGACAGGGTGGCCTTTACAGTACAGCTACTGATACGTGGAGATATGTTTTTTCGAATGCTTCTCTGCCCCTCCATTTTATGCAGTTTTTGTTAAAAATACTTTGCCAGGCTTTTGTGTGACATGGTTGAGAACCATTGTCTTGGAGTACTTTGGTTAAAATGAGCATTCAAGGCATGGAACCTTTCCCTTCAAGCAGGGCAGTGATGAAAAGGTCACTTTTATTTAGCTTATCTTATTGACACTGACTTGTTATAAAAACTGATAAAGAGCTATGCGGCTGCTTGGTGAAAAGTTCCCTTCTGTGTACGGGCTGGCTCTCCAGCTCTAGAGGATCAACATGGGGAATCGGCTCAATCCCATCCACACAAATAGTCCTCACCCTTACAGGGTGCATAGTAATCGCCCACAATGGGGTATTGGCAGTAATGCCTAGTGGCAAACCAACAAGCCCTTGACAAGGTTGTTGGCCGAATCAAATCAATTGGTTTTTGTGTATTTGCTATAGGATCTAATACCCCACCCAGGGCTTTAATGTTCTCCCAGCCTCCACTTCTCCCCATACTAGCTGATCCTGTTTCACTAGGGTTTTGCAGGGCTTCTCCCAGTAAGTGGGTTCCCAAGCATAACAAACTTAAAGTTCTTCCCCTCTGAGTTCAATATAGTTCTTTATATGGCCTCATAGGCCCTCCAAGTCTTTAGCCTAGGTTCCAGGCTTTGGGTGCTTCCTGGCCACCTGGTCCTAATTATGCTTGCAGCTTGATTAGCTCTCCCCAGCCTAATTAGGTGTCTCCTGTATCTCTATAGCCAGTGAATCTGCTACACCTACTCTAGAAACAAGATAAATGCAGTGTTGCATAAAATCGTCAGCCTCTGGCTCATCTGACTCTTAAAATAAGCTGCTTGATTAAAACTATATATTTTTTATCAAGTAAAGCAATGTTTTTGTTCTTAGTAGACAAAGTTATTTTGTAAGCCACACACAGGGTGGGATAAAAACTTAAATAAAGTACTGGTAAGAGACATTAAACTGACAGCACTATCCAGGATTAGTTCAACATGGCAATGGTAATACAAGCTTCCTTTTACTGATATATACAGCGAGAGTGCCAGGGCTATGGGAACTAAGAGAGCACTAACTCAATTTCACATAGTCCAATTCACAGTAGCTGGAAGTGACTAGGATTTAAAATTATCAAATAACATAATTACCATTCTGTTAGGCAAGATTTGCCCTTTGAGCAGGACAATTTTCAGCCATTAAAGTAGCTATAAATGTTGCCATTGTCTTCAATGGATGGAGTGCACCCTCAGTGCTGATTAGAAGCAATTCTGAAGTTGATGGTCTCTACGTATAAGCCCTGATCACCTTCAAATCTCCCATAATGCTCTGCTTCCTCAGACTGTTTTAACAATTGAAGTACCCATACTATCTTAAAAACACCTTCCCCCCAAACACCACACCACCTCTTCCTCTGGTTTTGGACAGGACAGACTAAGTTGTTTCAGTTGTGAGATTTAACTGATGCAGTATTCCCAGTTTTTTGTCATGAATGTTTATTGTGTTGCTTCTGTCAAGAGAGAATATGTTTTCTAATGGCCTGTGTAAACAGCTAACAAACAGAATAGTGTGTGTTTATGTTGGAAGTCAGGCTAAATGACTGTAGTGGGCTCTTCTGACTTTAAAGCCGGGAGATAAATACTGAATTGATGATTGTGTTCTTACTGCCTTCATAAAGAGACTGGAAGGAGTGTGTGAGAGCATTATTTATTTATTTTAAGCATTTTTGAGTCCCCCCCCCCCCCCCCTCAAATGCCTACGGCATCTTGGGGCGACGTCCAATTTCATAAAAACATTTTTAAAACACAATAATTTAGAGCTAAAACAGGATTGGGAAACAGAATTAATAAAAATAAAAGGTAGGGGAGAGCCAAAACCCTCTCCCCCCCTCCTCCCCAAAGGCCTGGGTGAACAGCCAGGTTTTACAAGCCTGCCCAAATGTCAAAAGGCTTGGGGCCAAGCGAGCTTCCTCTGGGAGGGAATTCCAAAGATGTGGCCTGGCCACCGAGAATGCCCTCTCCATTGTGGCCCCCCGCTTAACATGGCGGACCTCCAAGAAGGCACCCTCGGCAGACTGAAGTAGTCACTCTGGGGTGTAGAGGGTGAGGCGGTCCCTGAGGTAGGAGTGGCCCAGACCGTGAAGGGCCTTATAGAGCAACACCAATACCTTGAACCTGGCTCGGCACACTATTGGCAGCCAGTGCAGAGTCTGGAGCACAGGTGTTATATGCTCCTGACGACCTGACCCCGTCAGGAGCCGGGCCACCGCATTCTGCACTAGCTGCAGCCTCTGGACTAGGAACAAGGGCAGCCCCACGTAGAGTGCATTACAGTAGTCCAGCCTCGAGGTGACAAAGGCATGGATGAGGGAGGCCAGGTCCGGCCCGGAGACGTATGGACGCAGCCTCCACACTAGATACAACTGGCGGAAGGCGGCCTTCGCCACCCCCTCCACCTGTTGATCCAGGCGGAGATCAGAGTCCAACACCACCCACAAACTCCGAACCTGCTGAGCTATAGGAGGGCAGACCCCCCCCAATCAGGGGGGCTGACACCTCCCTCCCCCCCACCATCACCTCAATCTTATTGGGGTTGAGCTTCAGTCTGCTCTGCCACATCCACCCCTCCACGGCCTCCAAACACTGGGATAGCAACGAGACAGCAGGGTCTGGTTCAGCTGAAAAAGAGAGGTACAGCTGAGTATCATCAGTATACGACCTCCCCCAAGGGCTGTGTATATATATATTAAATAATACAGGAGACAGGATAGAACCCTGTGGCTTGCCCCCGCGCCTTGTCCTGCGGCGTTCATGTAGTGGCTCTGTGTGCCATCTTCTTTCCTGTGGCTTGGGATGAAGGAGCTACCCATAGTAGACCTTTATCTCACAGGAATGATAAAAGGAAGGCTTAACCAATCCAAGCACAAAGCTATTGCAAATAAAATTAGTTTCATCTTGGCGTTAGCCTGATATTCCAACCTAATATTGTGCATAATTATCGTAATTCCTATCCACTGAGTAAAGCCTACTTAAATATTAAAAGTTCTCTTCTGTGGGACTGTTTTATTCTGTTGGCTATGTTCCAGGCATTTGAGCATTTTCTAATTGCTCCTCATAGGGCAAGAAGGCTGCCTTAACATGTGCAACTGAGGCAGTAACTCCTGTTTTTAGCTGGTATCAAGACCTAACCAGGACTAGCTATCATTTTGTATGGGCACTCACCTTTCTCCAGCGCCTCCCAGCCCTCATGAGGTGCTTGGCGACTGACTGCGCACATCAAACAGCTCCTGGGGGTGAGAGGGGCATGCTCACCACAATTGCTAAACTGCTGATCGGGGAGGAGCTCAGGCCCCCTAATCAGCTGTTTGGCGGGGCTGGGTGTGAGCGCTCCTCTGGACCCAATCCACAGACCCTGCTTCGCAGTGAGGCTGGGTGGGCCTGACAGATGTGTGGGCCAGCTTTGGCCTGGATTGGACCACATGGGTGGCCCTTGCCCCGGGATGGTTGCAGGCCAACATCTGATGGCAGGGAAACATCTGATGGCAGGGAAACACACGAGTGGGTGAGTTCCTCCCAAGCCAAAGCGGGCCAATGAAAGCCACCATCACATCTCTTTACACCCAATGTCTAAGCATGTGAACCAGTAGAATTTTTGTGAACATGATGCATTTGTGGCTCCCTTTCCATAAAAGCAGAATGCTATCCTCAAGCATGATAGCCTCAGGTAATTAAAGAATTCCATTTTTGATATTGCAATGTTTGGCCATCAGTGCGGCATCTGATCTGCTGTGCTTCTAAATCTGGTGATGGAATTTCTTTACCATGATAACATGGGACTTAGAGTACTGGCTAGATTCAAATGTTGTAGAAGAGTCTCTCAGCTAGGTTGGCAATGTATTTATTGACTTTGATCAGATGTATTCTACATCTAGTAGAGACTGCAGATCGAAAAAGCTGTTAACCTTTGTTCAAATACACAAAGCGAACCAGAGGTTTCCTGAAATGAAAACCTAGTGCTCTTGTCCACATAGCCACAATACCAAACGTTTGGAGAGTTATTCAAACACTCTGGGTGAAAATATGAGACACAGAGACTAGCCAGATCCCTTGCCCAACCCTTGGAGTGGCATCATAGTCACCACCCATTGGGTTGGTGCAGAGAGCAGAACACACATGCAGCCTCATGGCAGCTGCCACAGTATCCCCACACCCTGGGTTGGGCAGAGGAACCAAGCACGTGGACAGGACTCGGGCCCAGGAGCAGTGGCTGCCGGAAGCAGTATCAGGTCTGTGAAAAGTAGCTGGTGGCAGCAGATCACTCCTAGGCTCTGGGCCAGAGTAATCCCATCATGGGGCTGTCAGCCCATCCCCAGCCTGTCAGGAACCAGGGGAAGAATTGGGTCCAGAGAAGGGCAAGAGTCAGAAACAGGAACAGAAGGACCCAGAGACTTCAGATATTACTAACACTGAAGCAAGAACATCATGACCCAGGAGGCTAATACTGCAGGTAGGTAGGCATTCCCTCAGGATCATGTGTCAGCATGCTCAAAAGCCTAATCTGATGATCATCACAGGGAAACTGTGGAGGAGGGTAACCCTTCAAGGTTCACAATATCTTCGACAGCCAGGTAGAGGAATAGGCAAAGGCAGGGAATCTCCAATGTAAGGCGTAAAGAAGGAGATAACATCAAGAAAGGAAACACCTACAACTAAAATAATGGAAGTGACAACATCAAAGTCAAGGCCACCAAGACACTGGAGAAATGCCCCCCCAAATGCTAAGGATAGGACAAACTGGACGAGACTAGAATAGCAGTACTCATAGGGTGAAAACAGAAGCAAAGGAATCACCATGACATGAGTTTCTGGGCTGCCAGATGTGAGCCGCCTGTTGCCCCGGCTCAGGTAGACAGCTGGCCCAGATGTGGTGCTCTGGAAGATTCATGTGTTCCTGCTTCCATCCCCCACCGAGGACTGGGGACCGCCATGGCTGGCAGAAATGGTTGCCTCTCATGGGGGGGGGGGGGGGNGGGGGCCTGCTGGGGGTAAGGCTTCCCACCCACGTTTGTTCTTTTCCCTGATGGGGGTGGGGCGGGGAGGGCTAACTGGCTGACCCAATTGGTCTGTTCAGTGCCCCAATCTGGCCTGGTAAGGGGCATGCGCCCCCCCCCCCCATATCTCAGGCTGTGTAGCTGGTGGCTGGCTGCACGTCTATTGACCCCCATAGACACAAGGCAGGTAGGGTATCCAAGGACTCTGAACTATCAGGAACTTAAGATGATACACTGTCAGAGGCAAACCATGCTCAGGTAACACACAGTACTATATGGAGGTACTATATGGAGTACTATATGGAGTACTATTTTTATAAGCAGTTACATAAAACAAATTTAACCAATTTGGAGTCTTGAATTTGCAACAACCTCATTCTGCTGTTTTAAAAAAAATCATTTTCACTAATACATATGTACTTTAAAATAATTGAAGTGTACTCCTTGTGTTTTCTTTCCTTCCCACACTTCAATTCTTCATGCACAGAACAGTTAACTTAAACTTTAAGATAATCCTGTTTATAGAATTGGCTTTCCTCTTACCTCTGAAAGGGCAATTTGTGTTTTTAAGTAGTTTGTTGTTTAGAAAGTCACTGTCTTTGCACATTATGAACTTTTCAGGTTTGGTATTTGGCAGCTATCCTACATTTTTATTTGTGACACATTTGTAGCTCTTTGTACAATTTACAGTTCCTTAGGTCTAGTATATGTCAAGGTTTAAGTTCATGGTAATGGAGAACAGAAAGCATCCCCTTCAAAAACAGAATTTGCAGGTGATTATTATTGAGTATTTATTATGGACGGAAATTTCGGATTTGGATAAAGCTGAATCAACCTGAAAACGACCGATTTGGTTCTATCCAAAAATTTGGATCTTTGGGGGTTTCAGGTGATTTGGATCTTTTACATTGGTTTTTTTGTTTTGTTTCTTTTTAAAATCTGATTTTTAACATTGCAGTTTGTTCCCATTGACTTCGGTGGGGAAAAATGCATGCAAAACATTTGCATCCAAATCAAGATCCAAAACTTCCAAATCACAAATTCCCCCCGGAGTCCCATCCCTTGTATTTATTAACCAAAACAAAAAACTTAACAGTTTTTGAAAAAAAAACTTAAATGCACAAGAATTTTCTTAAATACAAACAAAAAAATTCAGTACAATTACAATTCAAACCACCTTCCACTCTATAAATTGCAAAAAAACATAAACACCAAAAAACATAGAAATTAATTAACAATGAAAGCAATATTTAATATTTTATCCTCCTCAACATACATGTAATATATGTACTAAATTACTTACCATACATACTTTAATTCATTTTAATCAATAACTAAACTTGCACATTTTACAATTATGAAACTGTAATTTATTATCCTAATTCGACAAGGAACAATTTTGTCAGAGTGCATTAAGACTGTTTCTACAGAACTTTATTGTGTACAACGAATTGTATAATGTCTACACTCACATTCTTTACTTCATTGTATGAACTGTATAATATTTGTATACATGTAAATAACTGGAGATGGAGCGGGGGGGCGGGAGGTTTGTGTGAGGCTGGGTTTCAGTTTGGGGAGATGGAGCGGGGGGGCGGGAGGTTTGGGTGAGACCGGGTGGGTGTGGGTTTCAGGTTGGGAGATGGAGCGGGGGGGCGGGAGGTTTGTGTGAGGCTGGGTTTCAGTTTGGGGAGATGGAGCGGGGGGGCGGGAGGTTTGGGTGAGACCGGGTGGGTGTGGGTTTCAGGTTGGGAGATGGAGCGGGGGCTGTCTCTTATACACATCTAGATGTGTATAAGAGACAGGGGTTGGGGGGGTTCAGATTGGGATGGAGGTGGGCAGGAGGTTTGTGCGGGGTTGTGGGGGTGATATTGGGGGTGAGGTCGCTGTTTGGGGGGAGCTGACGGGGTGAGGTCTGGCCTTGCAGAGGTTGGGGGGGGTGAGGTTTGGGCTGGTGGGTTGCCAGAGGGCCCGACAACAACAGCAGCAGCAGCCAACAACTGACAGGGGGATGCTTTGTGTGCATGTCCCCATCTTTGCTTCCTTATCCTGAGTTTAGTTTTTTAGTGTTTGGAGGTAGGAACTGGATCCAGGGCTGGATCCAGGAACTGGAAAGGAGCAATATAAATACTTGGGCTACATTTGGCCTCCAGCCTGAGGTTCCCTACCCCTGTACTAAGCAAATGGGCATGTTGCTCTATTGTAGGCAAATTGGTTTGTTAGCACCTCTCTTTCTCCTGCTGTACCAAAGCAATGTTTTATGTAAATATTGCTCTATAGCAGCTGGACTCTAGGTGCTAATGTGACTGCTAGTCAAAGCAGAGCAAGTTGTCCATTTGCTTCTGTTCATGAGCAATTTTCCTTTGGAACTTCTATATGATCTGTTCTGTTTCTCCTAGGTCTAACCTTGCCTACAAAATAAAGTTGTTTCATAAGTATTAAATGGTCCTGCAAAGATAAACCAGTTGTCTTGGGAGCAAGAGCCTTCCTGCCTGAGGGATGGGGGCACAAAATACGTGACAATAGTTTGCATGTGGATGTGACACGATTGTGACAACCAGTGCAGAAAACTAGTGAAAAGACTCGAGAAGAAATTTAGAAGAGTTAACTGTCTAGTATGACTTGTATTAAACACAGAATCTTGCTTATTTGATGGGACAGGTATGTGTATGAAGTGCCACTATAGATGACTGGGTGAGCATGAATGAGCAATGTTTGGCCTGCTGTCTCCAGATCTAAGATTATTTTCTGTTAGATGAGCTAAATAAGTTAAAAGAAAATCCAATATAGCTTTCTTATGCAGTGTTTTCAATACAAAACTATAAATAGGTGTGTGTGTGTGAAAATAATCCTCTTCACGGAGTCTTGTGGAGGGATCCTTATCCAGCATTTCCTTTCAACTTACCTCTTTCCCAAGGATGAAGACCTTTTGGACCTCAATCTCCACTTATTTGCATCAAGTCAGTCTGACTTGCAAAATGCTCTAGTTTGGTAGCATTTTATATCCCGTTTACCCAAATGTAAATAATTGCTCAGTGAGTAAGACAGTGGAGAGTCCTGCAGCAAGCTATCATCCATCTAATAATATAATCACTTCTTAAGCATTGTCCACTTGTGATAAAGATCAGGAAACCAACATATATGCTCATAAGTGGGTACTCTTTGTTAGTATTGTATGGCCATGTTTGGTGTCTAAAGGATCAGTGTAATGTACGGAACAACATGGTGTACAAGCCAGAATGAAAGTTACAGTAACAGCTTAGAGACTGGAACAGGAAACATTTGAACTGCCCATTCCCTTATGTTTACTGATAAGCCAGAGAGCTATCCATTGTGCGTATTATCCACTGATAGTAATCATCAACATAGAAGCCATCTGGGTAACCTTCTGGTAAGAAAATCAAAGGCTCTCTTTACACAAGACACACCCACACATGAACACCCAGAAATCTGGGTGTTCTCGTGTCTACGTGAGTCCCGTGTAAAAGATGTGGCAGGTGTGTGCATCCTCATTCGCCCTCCATCCATCAACATGGAGGTTTGTTGATGGGTGTGGGGTGCATGGGGATGCATGTGCACCCGTCTACGAATGTGGTCCCCCCCCCCCCCCCCCCTGCACGGCCTGTGTAAAAATGGCCAAAATTAATAACGCCTAAAAGCAAACTGATTGAGAGAGTAAAAAGGCATGCTTTGGACACACATAAAAGAGAGATCCTCTTGATCAACAGTACGAGAGAGATCTAGTGGAAAAAAACATTTGCACTTGTAACAGAAGCAAGAAGTTGGACCCAGCATGTTTCCATTAAGGCTAAGAGAGAAAAGATTTAAAGACAGAATTGAACTTGTAAGCTTATAGCTGCGTCGGATAAGGCTAATTTAGAAGTCACAATAAGATAGACTTGCTCAGAGTGCAGTAAATCAATCCTGCAGTATATATTAATCTTGTTTCTTACAATAAATTTCTTTTAACTAAGCCAGTGTGCTTAAGTGAATTTCTGACTTTGGGGTGGCAGTTTGGGGAGATTCTGAATCAACAAACTCAGATGAACCTGAATAAGTATTTTCTATGCTTTGGGAAATTCTGTCCCTTTTCAAACGGACTGCTGTGGGTGGGAGGATGGGTGTGCGCCTGCGGTGGGTGTGCACCCGTTCCCGTGGGCACACACTCACCTCCACCGATCTGCACGCACGAAGCAACAGGCATTGGAGCCTATTGCTCCGTGCATGGGTGATGGGTGGATATGGATGGCGTGCGGAGCATGCATGCGCCCCCACCCACTGTGAATGTGAATGCTGTTCCTACGGGTGCCCACCCATCCCCCTCCTGGCACCTTCCATGGCCTTCGCATGGGCGTTCCCTCTCCCCCACTACATGTGTGCGGGGGGGGGGGCGTCTCTGTGAAAAGGGCTTCTGAGGTAAAGTTGACAGTTAACCCTTTGTGGGCTGGAACAGTTCTGGAGAGAGCTGATCCAGTAGGAGCTGTAGGTGGGGAAAGTGAGACCCTTTTCAAATGGACACCACCCTCCTTGCCCATGTGGGTGGGTGGGGGAGGGAGGCATCCATGGGAATGCTGTGGGTGTGCTCCACCCAGAGAGCAACGGGCGCCAATGGCAGATGCTCCGTGCATGGAGGTGAGTGTGCGTCTGTGGGAATACCCCCCCAATGCACCGCATACACATAGTGGTACCCACCCATCCTCCCACACAGACTGCGGGGAGCTGCAGTCCATGTGAAAAGGCCCCGAGTCACATAGCCTAGATTGCGGCAGAGGAGACCCAGCTAAGTGAAAAGTAATTATTTAGAGTACTAAGGATTTTGTGTTTGCATTTCCATAAGTCAGTCTGCTGAATAGGGGGAAGTGTTTGTGACGTGGCTTGAGACTGCCATTTGACTTGCTGATTTGGAAGACCACATAACACATTGGTAAGGGTCAGTGGGTGAAAATGGACATGATGGTGGTAAGGCACCTCTCTGGCTTGCCCCGGGGTGAACCACAGCAGCTTCTACTCCTCAGGTTGGTGCGGAGGGCTGTCCACGTGAGCAGCCCTTAACACGGATGTGGGGGCTGCCAGCACAGGCCCCTACATGCCCTGGGGTGACTGAGGAACTGTCCACACAGGACAGAACTCCTGGGTCAGTGCTGTTCAGCAGGATCAGACCTGGGAAGAGCTGCTGCCAAACAGCTAATTGGGGTGTGCAGCCAGCCACCAAACAGCTGATGGGGCGCACTCCTGAGGGAAGCACCAGCCAGCTGGGGCCGGCCTGGGCTGCTGCTGTGGGGCTGACTTCCAAATACTTGGAATATCCCCCCTGTCACGGAAAAACATGGGGTCACACACGTGTAAAACAGGACTACATGTTTGGTAAATGTGTGGGGCCAAGGGTTTCACATGGATGTAATGTTACTATACATGTACACTATGTAATGTCAAAGGTTCCACATGTTTGTAAGGTTGATAATGAGAACTGTAGAACTCAAATTAGGCCTCTCGCATGTCACCAGTCTACAGGAACTACAAGAGATAACAGAAAGTGTATTCAAAACACCTGGCTTGCTAGACAGCCTGTGGAGATGTAAATGAACTTCCATGTTTGCCTGGGTTGTGTACGTGCCCTGACCCATAATCCCCAAGGCGGGAAATTCAAGACAAAGGAGCCTAAATTCCTATTTAAATGGGAGGAAGATACAAAGAAACACACACTTCTTGCAAAAGCCAGCTTGAGCATCTGCATACGAAAGGCCGCAGCTGGAAGCCATGAACTGAGAGGAAGGACTTTGCTTTCTAGCAACTCTAAGTCTGGAGACCCAGTCGCTTACATCAAGGACTGAGAAGAACTTACGAACCTTGCTAGGGGTAAGATGAATAACTTAGGAACTCAACCAGTATAAGTTAGGAATGCGTTATATTTACCTTTGATTTCTATTACCACTCTGTTTAACTATCTTGTTTATGTAATCAATAAACTCACTTCTTATTTTATGAAGAAGTGGTCAGTGTCTAATATTGGACCACAAGTGAGCTACAAGAGCCCTCAAGCTCTTGCGAACCCAGAGAGTCTGTAAATGGGAAGGATCGGGCCCTTGTGTGACAAAGGAGTTTCATTGTGACACACTTGATTAGCCAGAGAGAGAAACATTCAAGAGAACTGTGTGCAAGGGGAAACTGAGTCACTCTTTTCCCGGTAAAGAGGGGGTGTGGACCCCCAAACCTGTGACACCCCCCTCCAGCGCCTCCCAGCTCCTGAGGGGAGGATCTCCCTGTCACTAGGAACGGCCCCTTCCCCATCTCCAGTGCCTCGCACTTTGAACAGCTGGCTGTACGCACCAGATGGCTTATGGGAGCCCCGCCCAAGAGGAGTGCACTCACTCCAGCTGCCTAACTAATGGGGGGGGCAGTTCCAGCTCCCCCAATCAGCTGTTCATTGAGCTGGGTGAGCGCACTCCTCCATGTCTCCCGATCAGCTGTTTGGCGGCCAAGGTGTGTGCGCTCCTTCAGGTCTCCCTGATCAGTTGTTCAGCAGGGCTGGGTGAGTGTGCTGCTCAGGGCCCAATCCATGGACGCCGTCTCACAGCAGGACTGGGCAGGCCTAACATAGGTGTGGGTGCAGATTGGCCCAGGTGGGCGGGCCTTGGCCCTGGGCTCCGTCTCCCAAGCTTTTCCAGAGGATGTGCATCCCATAGCAGCCAGCCACTTGCCCTGGGGCAGTAGTAGGCCAACATCTGGCAGGGCAGTAGTGGGCCAACATCTGGCAGGGCAGTAGTGGGCCAACATCTCTCGGATCAAAGCAGGCCAACACCAGCTACTGTCATCAGTCTGTTTTCACCCAGTGTTAAGGCTGGGAATGCAATTTGTTTCTGATGAAACTCCCTTTTTCTTTAACAAGAAATGTGACCGCATTACAAGTACAGTGCTTTCGTGTAGCTGCTATCTAAATTTGTCAGTCAATTTCCTGTAGAATTCTTTTTCTGTAGCATCTTACCTGGATTGTTGAACTTCCGTTATGGGATTTCCTTGGCTTCTGGGCATTTGGAACTGGTCTTTTTTAAAAAAAAAAACCCAAAAAAACCAACCAAACATAAAAATCTGTCATTGTAGGCAGGTAGGCCAGTTTCCTGATGTTACAGACAGATGGTCGATGAGTCTTAGTTTTCTTGACCTATTGCCAGAGGGTTTTGGATTGTTGCCTTCAAACTTGTGTAATTCAGTCTCCAATGTAATCATTGAGAAATCGGTAGCAAGTGTGCAACTTCCACATAGCTTGTCTCTCCCTCTGTTCTCCCTTCCCTGTCTCCCCTCTCCCTGTCTTTAGATTGTAAGCGCTTGGGCAGCGACCGTGTCTAGCTTGTTTTTTTGTAAAGCACCAGGTACATCGCTGGCGCTATATAAATGCTTATAATATAATTAATAATAAGTCCGCAGTGAAGTTTTAGAGAGAAAATTACTGTTATCTTTTGTATTGGTTTACAGGACCATAGATAGTGTACCAAAAATAATGTAAGGAGGAGAGGCTTGGTTTCTTACTGTTTTATCTTGTAGTGTGAGTGCCTTGTGGTTACTCTTCACAGATTAAAAAACTTGCATGAAAGTCTTGTACACTTTAAATTTGGCACATTTGTATTCTATTTGCTGTCCTAGTTTGCTCTTCCTATAACTGAGTTCAGCTGCATTTGTTGTAAAGTACACTGATGAATGCTGCATGGAGGACCTTTGCGAAAATAAAGATGCATGTAAAATCGTGTGTGTGTGCCCGCCCATTTCCCAAGATTATCTTTACTTGGATACTTGTGAAAAGAGTACGGGTAAGGCCACATAAGATGTTACCCCACTTTGGTCAACCGTACCCCACGTAAGCCTGTGATGCAGTGGATTGTATGGCTATCGGATATATGCCCAGTCCTGCCCCAGGGTGAGCAGCTAGCTGCTACGTGTTGCGTCCGCTGGAGAAGGCGGATGAAACATTGTGTGTTACTGTTGCCTCATGTGGGCTAGGGTTGCCCAATTTAGGATAAAGGGTTGCTTCCTGTCTGGTTGGCCTATACAGCCCTGCCATGAGGCGAGATCTGAGGATCAGGCCTGGAAGAGTATGCTCACCCCGCTGCCGAAAGCTGATTAGGGGAAGGGGGCCTGGAGGAGCGCACATGTTCTCCCCACCCACTAAACAGCTGATTGATGGAGAAGAGGTTGGAAGAGTGCATACGATCTCCCCGCCCGCTACGCAGCTGATCCAGGGGTAGGGGGCTCCTCCAGTCCCTTACCCCTACCAGCCGTTTAATGGGCGGGGAGAGCACACGTGCATCTCGCCCCCCATCAGCTGTCTGGTGTCAGAGGGCCTGATGCTGCAGCACAGTAGGAGTCTGGGTATCCAACCCCATTTGGCCAGTTCCTTGGTTGAACCTGTGGCATGGACAGCCTGGTGATGGCCATGGGTGGTCTTGGACTGCTCTTCCTACTTGCAGATATCTGCAAGGAAGAGTGGTAGGGAGTGATCAAGCATCAGTAGAACATCTTAAACAACACAAAATGTTATAGATGATTTCTGTCACTCTAGCCCTTTGATTCTTATGGGACTAAACAAAATTAAATAAAATAATTAAATATTTATGTGTATGTATTAATAGGTTCAGTCTTACTAAACCAGATGTGTGAAGCATGGTTGAATAGTTGCTCCTTAATATCTGTGTGGTACTGGTGGGGGAATGAAGAAAACGCTTACTTGAGGGCTGCAGTCCAAAAATGTTACGGTTGCATGTTGCTCAAGAATCTAATGTTCTTTCCCTTTTGCAGTGGATATTGTAGTATGGTTCAGTTCAGTTCTGATACATATTAAAACTGAAATGAAACACAAATCCTCAACTGCATATGGAACATAGAGACTGCAGTGATAATTTGGTGTTACTAGCTCATATAGTAAATAGCTTCTCTTAGCTGCTCCATTCTGACAGGAGGAGGCATAAATCAATGTTAATTTTTACTTGCCTGCAGCAGCACTTGATGCATGCTTCTTAAAACCCTGTAGCCAAGGCCATTTTTTATTATTATTCAAGGGCTTGTAAAATTGATCCTGGAGACTCTCTTCTGGATATTGCAGCCTGCTATTAGTATGCACCCTGCTACAAGCAGTTTAGCAATTGCACTTTAAAATGTTACAATACTTGAATTTTTCAATACAGATTCTTAATATGAAATACAAGGTTTCAGAAACTGTCAAGGCTTGATTGTGTTGCACAAAAATTGTAGATAATTTTTGATATGGGTCTTAACACAGTTATAACACCTTCCTTTTCATGGCAAATCTTTTGTTAAGCTTTTTTTAAACTGAAAACATTTTAAAATCCTTTTGTCAGCTCTTGCATGTTACCTTTCTAGCATATAAACTAGGTAGATAAGGTCATTTCTGGCAGAGTAATACCTTGCATTAGTACGCAAAATTTGTCTCCTGCTCTTCACCACTTCATCAATCCTTCACCTGACAAATCTGCCATGATAGATACAGTAATGGCATTTTTAACCACTTGGCTGAAAATATATTTAATGGCTCCCCCTGCCCCTGTTGATGCTTTTGAGGTAGTAAATATTTTTTGTGGGATATGGCTCTATTTTAAAAAAGCATTCTGGAATATTCCACTATTGCAGTAAATACTGGAATATTCCAGTATTTAAAAAGCATTCTGGAATGTTTCCTTTTTCAAATGAACTATAAGGTACAAGAACTATGGGTAATATTTATTTATTTATTTATTTTTATTTTATAGATTTGTATCCCGCCCCCTCCTGCAATGCAGCTCGGGGTGGCTAACAGCAATAATAAAAACAATTAAAATCAATTAAAATATAAATATAAAATACATCAATAAAACAAGGCTAAAGGACAGTAATAAATAAATAAATGGGCAGGGGATTAAAATCACCCCCCCCCCCCTCCCTCCCAAAGGCCTGGGCAAACAGCCAGGTCTTACAGTTCCGCCGAAATGTCAAAAGGCTTGGGGCCAGGCGAGCTTCCTCCGGAAGGGAGTTCCACAGCCGCGGCCCTACCACCGAGAATGCTCGCTCCATCGTGGCCCCCCGCTTAACACGGGGGACCTCCAGGAGGGCACCCCCGGCGGACCGCAGGAGCCGTTCCGGGGCGCGAAGGGCGAGGCGGTCCCTAAGGTAAGAGGGGCCAAGGCCGTATAGGGCTTTGTATATTTAGTTTCTGATGTGTGCGTACTCCCTATTTTGGGAACAGAAATCGGTACTTCTCAAAGCACAAAATTGAGAGAGCAAGTGCAGTCTTCCCATTCAGTTCTGGGTGCGCGAGATCATAGGAGACGACTCCTGGGCATATTATTTATTGCGGGAGTGTGTATTCCCATATTGTAATTGTTCATAGTTCCTCCCCCACTGCAAAAGTCCACGAACACTTCAAAATTTACAGTGGGTCACACCGTGGCCAATAACATGTGTCCTAGTATTAGGCATTTTTTTTCTTATCGGCAATACGTTGGATGAAAATAACACAATAACCATCCATGACTGTCTATTAGGCTATTTAAATAAATAATCAACCTTTATTATGCCTCCCTCAGAGGCTCAGGGCAGCTTATAGAAATGTATAGAACATATATGAACATAACACATCTAAAAACATGTATACAACATACAGAAACAGTTGAAAAGAAACCTTAAACCCCACCCTCCAACCCTTTCCTTAACCCCTCCACCCCATCCCTCCCAACCCTATCCCAGCCCGCCAAACGCATGACCAAACAAAAAGGTCTTGCATCTCTTCCAAAGGGGATTAAGTGTTCCCAGTCCATGTCCCCTGCACGGCGGTAACTTCAAGATTGAGGAGCACAGCTTTTGGGCTAAGTCATGAACACATATTGGCCCCTGGGGTCATAGCTGGGGAAGGCACTTTCTCAGAGTGTGACCCTTACTTTAGATCCCTGCTCCTCACCTTTCTGCCAGGTAAGGAGAGGAGTGGGAATTGAAGCTGACATGTGGAGACTCTGGAGCCGAATGGGAAGCAGACCACTTTACCTGCATTACACCTGGTGCATCCCGTACCATAAATCTTCCACATGTTCAACAATAAAGCAGGGATGTACTTTCTGCCAAGCTAACCATCTCATGTGAATGCACCCTCAGTGTTCCATATGCCAATAATTCATCTGTCGTCTTTTACACGGATACTTTCCAGTAGGATCCCTTCCGTGTGTTATGTCACAAGCAGGCTAGACAGACAGGGAAGGAACTTCTGCTGCCATATATCCCTTTGCTCTATAGAGGACTGTCTCTGAACATCCCCTTCTCCAGCTCTGCCTTGATACAAAGTTTAAGATCAGGAGGGGGAGTGCAGCTGCATGAGGAAGGGCACATTGCCTAATCATACTGCCTCTTGCCCATCCAGTAGCCACTGGAGAATATGGTATGGCCAAGTAGGAGGCAAAACATTTAAAATGCAATAAATGTGTTTCCAAATACTTAGCTTCTGTGGCTGTTCTTCAAAGTTACATATAATCCTGTGATACTAGGCAGAAACAAAAATCTGCAAAGTATATTAAAATCGGTCACAATTATAACCCCTTGCAGATGGCCTGAGCTCTCCTGGGGTCCTCACCTACAGTTTAGGAACTTCTGCACTAGATCTCTACTGGCCAAAAGTGGGCAGCAGAAGTGTGGTTCCCATGGCAGTAATGTAATGAAAAACAACTTCCTGTCAGCCCTAGCTGCTGGGTAGCAAAGAGGGTGCTGGGGTTTCTGCTAGAGTGCTTTGCTTCTAACTTTGCCAGGGGGTGAATTGTTCATATTTGGCTCTAGTTAGTGAATACCTGAACTTTGAAGATCCACACTTCTTTAGATGAACGTGTACCTGAGTTCTCACATCCTCGTGCATGTTGCATCCCTTGTCCCTCCCTCTGTTCCCCCTTCCCTGTCTCCCCTCCCCTTGTCTTTAGATTGTAAGCTCTCGGGCAGGGACCGTGTCTATCTTATTCTCTGTAAAGTGCCAGGTATATCGCTGGTGCTATAAAAGCTTATAATAATAATAATAATAATAATGTGGCAAGACAGGCATTTCAGCTTTTTTTCCCCTCCAGTCTAGCAGATGCTGGGGGTAAGGTGAAAGGAGGTCTTCACCAATGCATTCCTCTTGATCACTGCTTCACATTCTTCTCCTCCTCCTTCTGATCTCCCTTTCTCCTAGGCAGGTTGTTTGAGTATGGTGAATTCTGGGTTTGTGCTGAGGTCTGGACTTCGATGACTCTTGAGGTCCCTTGCAGTTTTATGACTCCATTCTCTTAACCACAGTTGGGTGGCTTAGAGCACAATGTTATAAATAACAGTAGCAAAACTGACCCTATTCATTTTAACTTCATGTGAGCAGTGACACTTCAAGCTGTGATCAGCAGCTGAGGCATTAGGTGTCGTCTTCCTGAATTTGTCTGTTTACATTTCATTCATCTTTGGAAAGTGCTTTTTCCAAAGTTGCTTCAAACTTACTCAAGTATAACATTATTAGGGTCTCCTAATCAGCAAGTTACTAAGGCATGTGAATAGTCCCATAAAAGTCATAAGAAAGGACGTGATGTGTACATTTTGGTGCCATTTAAGATGTTCTGCTAATGCTTGTTCCCTCATTCTGTCTTCCTTTCAAATGTATTGCACTTTGTCTGCTGATGGCATCCTGTCCATTATAAGGAATTTGGTTAGGCAATAGGCTGCAGTAGGCTCAGGTGTGCATAGCACCCACCCACATGGAGGGCACACAGCTGCTGCTGCTGAAATCAGTGATGGCTGCAGCTTCAGTCTCATGCCTAAAGTGAGGCTTAGGAGGAGGACTGGCTGGCCAGCTCCGATACGCTAAGTTAGGGGGTGGTGCAGTGGGTCTCAGGGGGAATGGGGATGAGACAAGATGGACAGGGTGGGGGCAGGAAGCTGAAAAAATAAAATAGCCTTGTAATTTGATGTAACCCACCAGACGTGCTCATAAGACCACATATTGAAACTTCTTATTTGGTCTGGTATGGGTTACAGTATAGTATTATCTTGCTTGTATCTCAGGCAGGCCTGGAGCATTTGCTACAAACTGGTGTCTGGTTAAAGAGCTTCTGCTTCACAGCATTTTCCTGAATGGCTTATTCAACTGGAAAATACAACAAACAATGCAAGTGGAAATATTTGGCCAAGTTTATGATCTCAAACGCCAGCTACTGATTTTAAAAGACTTGTGTTGTGTAATACAAGAGCTATTGTGTATCAAAATAGTCAGTGTTACCCGTATCATAGTTTATATCCTTTATTATTACCTTTGTGTAGAAACTTGTCTATGGGCACTGCTTTTGTTTGAGAACAGACAATAGTTGGTTGGATTCTTTCTTTCTGGGGTTCATTGCCATTTTATATTAAGATGGGTTAATGGCAAAACAGGGATGTTTTATATTCTTGAATCCTTCTTTCTGATTTTTAATTGCCAGAACAAGCTTGAAAACTATTGGAGTAAAACAGCTGCCTTTGTTTCCTTCAGCTTTATATAATCTTTAAGAAGACAAAGAAAATACGTGCTTACCTTATTGGATCTCAGTGCAGAAATGAGTTGCACAAGAGATGCAATAGACTGATATACTTGTACACTATAACATGGCTGAAACAAAAAAATTAGTTCCTGATGACTTAAGATATGGCATTTCTCTATGGATTTGTTTTATAAAATGGATTTAGCAAATGTGAACACGTATTAATGCAAACACGAGAATCCAGAGACATTGGCCTCTTTTACACAGATACCGCTGCGGGCCCGGTGGGTGGAGATGGGTGGGTGAGCACACTCACGGAACACCCATTGGCGCCGAGCAGGGAGACGTTTACACATACACTGACGCAGGGGGGTTGTGGAAAGTCGGGGGAGGGGCCGGCATGCAACCATTGAACGCACACACCCCAGGGCCACACCGAGCAAACACCCATAATGTTTACACGGACTGCCCGTACACCGAACGGAGGGGAAACCACACCCAGCTCTCTGACGTTACAACATGGCCAAGCACGGGCAAACACAGCCGCGCCACATGGCCCTGCCCCTACACTGCCAGACTCTGGGTGGGGGAGGAGGGAGCTGGAATGTCAAGAGCTACAAAGAAGCAGCCCCTGTTAAGCCCTGAGACGCAGGCCAGACAGCCGGGTGCCATGGACCCCTCGAAACCCAGACCACACCTGTGCACCATAGTGCACAAAAGCACACAGGGAAACGTAGCAGAATGAGGGAGAAAGGGGACCCCAACCGGGGGAGAGGGGCTGGGATGAGCAAAATTGGTGGGGGCCACACCAACCCCCCTGTCAAGAACCACCCAAACCTCAAAACAGGCCAGGAATAGGACAGCTGAGGTGAAGGTGCCAGGCACTAAATCTCATGGTGGAGCCAGGATCAGAGAGCACAGGGAGGAGAGGCGCTTCCCAACAGACACAAACCGGCTGCAACACAGCAGCTGGCCACTAAGCACTGGGCAGGGATGCACAGGGCTCAAGATGAGCCCCACACCACGGACAGCGGGGGGGCGGGGACACAGGAACCCATGCAAACAGTGGAGGGGGTACAACCCAGATGACAGGGTACCAAGGGGCCAAGCCAAAGAGGACCCACTGATACAAAGCACAACCACCGGAGGCACAGTGCAAAGGACCCATGCCCTGCCAGACAACTACTCCACACCAACCACACATGGCCCACACAGAGGGGTACAACAGAGGGAAGGAGAACACCGACACCAGAGCAAACCAAACTTTATTTATAAACCAACTAGAGCAACAAGCATACATCAAACACCACTGAGTGGCTACAAGATGGGGTGGTGGGGTAGATCCAAGACCTCAGTAGGGTCTGTGACCCCAGACCAGGCTCCAGCGATTCGCTTGGGCACGGTCCAAGAGGTGTACCTGCTGCAGCACATGGAGAGGGAGTGCACCAGTAGGGCAGGCCGCAACATCCATGGAGCCCGTACATACTGGGGGTGGGGGAGGGACACACACACACACATGGGTAACTCACGGATCTCCTGGTAGACCCTGGCCCCAGCACGCAACTCAGCAGTCACCCGCTGGAGCTGACTGGCCATTTCCCCCAGCCACAGCACTGTCAGGAATGCAATCAGCAGCTAGAAGGGAAGAGGAAGCGGGAGATGGGGACGGGGAGCTGGCAACGACAGGGGGGAGCACGATGGTCACCATCTGAAAACTCACAATAGCCCAACCATTCCCTTCCCACCAGGCCCTCTCAGCCATTGCCCCAGTGGCGGAGCACACAGCGAGGTGGATCGCACCCAGAAGGCCACCCAGACTCGCGGTCAGGAGCTCTCAGATTACGGCGCCCCTCCATGGCTGCAAGAGTAGGAATGGGGGACTGATAGAGGGCGGTATATACAGCGCACCATGGGGTCAGAACCAGAGCGAGGTCAGGCCAATAGGCATGGACAGTAGCGCATGGAGAGAAGGAAGGAACATGTCCCATTCAACAAGCAAAACTGCCCGAGGGGGTGGGTTGAGGCAGCCACGGACGGAGCACAGGGACATGTGGCACGGAGGGCGATGACAGCAGGCACCTGGAGCCATGCACAACCACACAGCCCCAATGCATGGCTGCTCCATGCGTAAGGCTGCTCTGGGAGACGACAAAGTCCTGAAACATGCCATGGGGCTCAGAGCCAGGGGAACAAAGCTAGGGAGAGCAACAACAGTGCAGGAAGTGACAGGCTGTGGAGGGAGCATCCACTAGAAAGCAAAGAGTCCATACCACGTAACATCCCACCTGGAAGAGCTAGGAACCACCACCATATGTATGTGCAAGGGTGCAGGTGCCACCCCAACAGAACATCAAAGTGCCGATCCATGGACCCCGAATCCCCAGGTCAGTTGCAGGGGATGAAAGGCGGGCTCTGCAGCACAGTAACACCCAGTTTATATGAACGACAAGCTGCAGGAGCCCACAAGGTGCACAGACACCGCACATCACCGGAGCTTGCAGTTAACCCGCCCCCGCCCCCCTCAGGTACAGATGGACATAGCAGCAGCATGCCTAGCATGCTGATGGCAAGGTGCCCCTGTGGGAGCAGCCATCCTGCCCTAACAACGCTCCGATTCCCCCCCCAAGGCCTGACCCCCACAAACCACACCCATTACTCCAGCACCTGCAGCAGCTGGTGGAAGGGACCCACAGACACAGCAGGAGAACAGAGGCAGCTAAACAAGGCCAATGTTTATTGGCACAGGGACCTGTAAGATGCTACACCGACCAGGGAGAGTAGATGCCAGGGACAGGGGTAGCACCCCAGGGTGCACGGAAGGAGTAGTTCTACCGAATCACGGGGTCCGAGAGGTTGGCAGTCTGACCTGGCAGGAAAGCGCCCATAGATAGATCCACAGAACGCACCACAGTAGACAGATGGAGAGGCGGATGGGTCATGCAGGTGAATGGAAGCCAGCAGCATAGCCAAGGGGGAGCAATAGCGCTGGTCCATCACAGAGAAAGGAGATCCACGATGGAGGTTGCAGCAACGGCAGGATCACGGTGCTGGCACCGGGAGCTTGGGGAACATGGGCCCCTCGACAAGACCATCCCAGGTGAAGAGGCCCCGGCAGTATCCACGGGCACGCATATGGACATCCACCATGAAGCGGGACAAGAGAGGCTGTCCCATGGCAGCAGCTGCTCCAACATCCGGCTCAGCACAACTCAGCACAACTCTCAGGGTAATGGCTCAGCACAACTCTCAGGGTAACCCTCTCCAGCACTGTGGGCTGCCCTGTCAGGAAGGCACCACTGAAATCAGGTGGAAGCAAGTCAAGCTCCCCAAGGCAGTCCTGGCATGCGAAGCCACGGGCACACTGGAGGACACATGCATAGCAGCTCACTACATATGCCCCACCAGCCTGGCGGGCCAAACCAAACTTTGGATGACTGGCCACCTGATGAACAGCAGCAAGCCCCGGGGTTTCCATGGCTGCACAACGGTGGGTCGGGGCCCATGGTTAGGTCGGCATACGGGTGTGACTCTGAGCTCTCTGGCACTCCAGACCCCCAAAGGGTGCCCCAATAGCCACATAGAACAGGACAGGAGATTGAAGCCATCACCCATGGAAAGGGGGATTGCTCACCAACAGCTGGACATGGCTGCTTTGCCACAGAGCTCCCAGCAGCATGGTGGCACACACCGACCACTCCTCCTTGGCCCAACAATCGAAGACCTGACCCGTTCCATGGCTGGATGTGACCTGCACAAGGGCTGCGAGCTGGAGAGCACCCGAATTGGATGGTGTGCTGCAGTGTCTGAGTTTGAATGGGGCTGGAACTGGCAGCTGTCGGGAGGGTGACCTTGGCCAGCTGATAGTGGCTGGGCGCGGCAGGTCTGGGAACCTCAATCCCACACACAGGGCAGACCCATCCTCACTTGATAAGAGGCAGGGAGGCAGTACAGGGCTTGGGGGAGGAAGGGATGGCAAACCATCAAGGGGCCCCCCATAGCTGTACATAGCACAGCGGGATGACTGCTCCCCCGACAACAACTGACCTGTCACGGGCTGAGTGTGTTGCTGGGTTCACGGGGAATGGTCACGGTGGTGGGAAGATGATGCCCATTGGGGGACCCATGCTGCATACCACACGTATAGTTTTAAATTTTTCTTCCCATTCAAGGAAATGCAATGTGACACATTCTGTTACTATACAGTAGCTGTTACAATGTTTGTAGGTTATGTTTCCTTGATAATTGATGTTGTTTTATTGATGGTAATTTTCTTACCTAATATCCTTGGCTAAGTATCGCATGATACATGCCATTTTGTATTGCCTTCAGGCTCATTCTTCTTTTCTTTTGTTGCAATGGCCTTGTGCCACGAATAAAAACGATTATTATTATATACCACATGCCCACCCTATGGTGCAGGGGCTTGGAAAGCGAGGGGGGGGGGTAGGGGTGCATGTGCTAGGCGATCCGATGGAACTATTCCAGGCACCCACTGAAGGCATATGCGTTGGCCTAACATACAGCTGGCGCCCAGTGCACAGGGGTAGTATCACGGAGACCCTGGACAGGTATGTATGCTGCACCCAGAGTGCTGCACCAACTTGTGGGTCCCTGCGACCCATCACCCGTCTACATAAGGGAGCCAGGTCGACTGCTAGGATATGGCATGTTGGTTGCGCTGGTTGAGAAGAGAGTGCAGTGAGAGCGATGGAGGGAGCAAAGTGGGGGCGTGTGGAAAGAGACACGTACAGTTGTGTGATCGTGGGGTATGTGTGGGAGTGATGTGGAGTGGTGCCTGCAGGTGAGAGGGTTTGTGTGAGGGGTGATGGCACAGGGCGGCTAGCTGGCTCGGTACCCAAGCACAGGGTGTGTTGTTGTGCTGGGGGCTGGTGGGCGGTCACCGGGTGTGTAGCTGGGTTCACGGGGAGTGGTCACGGTGGTGGGCGCATGATGCCCATTGCGGGCACCCCGCATGTGCGAGCTGCCCTGATCGTCAGTCTGGCTGCATGTTTCGGCCTCCTGGCATAGGTGTTCGAGCAATTAGCTTACCACCTGTGCCCAGCCCCCCGCTGGTGTACCCATGGCCCACGCTGGCAGAGAACAGCCAATCTGCGCCATGTGGCAACGGTGCAATGGGTGTGGAGGATCAAGGCCAAGTGCCAAGCAATGGTGGGGACAGCAGCATCGCACCACATCTGCCTTGTTCTCTCCAGGTTGCCCCTCAACATGTATGGCCATTGGGTCACCCTATCCACGCGGCGGCTGGCTTGGATGCGGTCACGGAACAATGACTGGTAGGAGAACATACTAGTGACCTGGAATAATGAGGGGTGGACCGATCACTTCCAGATGACCCGCTCCTTTCTGACCCAGATGGGTGAGATCCTCAGTCCCCACCTCTGCAGGAATGTTACCAACATACGTTTCCCCTTACACCCAGGGATGCAGGTGGTGATGGTAGTGTGGTGCCTTGCAACCCCCGATTCCTGTCGGAGCATCAGTGAGCAGTTCCGTGTGGGGGTAGCGATGGTGAACAGGACACTACACGATGTCTGCGACCTCATAGTTGAACTGTTCCTGGAGCAGGTCATCCAGCTCCGGGAGGTGACATCGTCGTGGTGGTGGTGATCTGGGGCTTTGAGGCGATGGGCTTCCCTCATTGCATTGGTGCTACTGATAGTCAGCCCCCTGATCTCAGATCGATTACCTGAACAGGAAGCAAGCGTTCTCTGTGAACCTGCAGGCAGTCGTTGATCACCGATGCCCGTTCATCAATGAGTACACAGGCCACTTGGGGAGGAGCCACGATGCTCGGATCGTGCGCTCCTGCCCCTTCTATGCCAGCATGTTCGATGGGGAGATTGCCCTGAACATGTTCGAGGGTGTATCCGTGGCTCCGGTTGTTATAGGGGATCCCACCTACCCTCTGACCCCATGACTGATGAAGTCCTAGCCCGTTGCCCGCACCCCCGATCGGATATTCTTCAAGTGCCTGAGAACCCAGGAGTCCTGGTTTCCAGCCACCCCCTGTTCTAGCCCACTAGCCCCCCTCCCTTCCCAGAGAAGAACCCAGAAGTCCTGACTCCCCGCCCCGCTCTAACCCACTAGCCTCCACTTCCCTCCCAGAGAACCCAGGAGTCCTGGCTCCCAGCCGCCCCCCCCCCC
>QEPC01014657.1:245829-277549 GCA_003113815.1 Sphenodon punctatus
GGAATGAAACTAGCAGAATGAAAGCCTCTGCCACGCCGTACCACTAATTGTGGAAACGCTGTTTCTGGCGGAATTAGCTACCGCTGTGACATTCCGCTACAGCCCTATTGAGCACTAAAACGGAGTGATTTGGGGAGCCAGAGCACTGAAATGAGGGCCAGTACCCCCACCAGTGGCAGTCTCCCCCCTGCCAGCTCCCCATAACCTCCCACTCACCCCTGCCAGGCTGCTGAGGATCTGAATCTGGGGACTCAGCTCTGCTAGGCCCCAAATCTGGTGCACTCTGCCCACCCCAAGCCACGCCCCCAAGCCACGCCCCCTTGGTCCATTTCCGGCGTGCCGGCGGCTTCGCCGCCAGCACAGGGCCACTAAGACTATATTTCCCCGGGCCACTTTGATTTCCCAATCCGCCCCTGAGCAGCAGCAGTTGGAGACACAGCCCAGGCTTAGGCCTGGGCTAAACTGGGCTGACGGTCTCCCTCTCATCGGTTACAGGTCTGCCCTGAGGTGAGGTTGGTGGATTGGACCTGGAGGAGTACATTCACCCTGACCCCAGCAAACAGCTGATCAGGGAGCCTGGAAGAGTGCGATCACCTTGCCCCACTGAGCAGCTGATCAGGGAGGCCTGGAGGAGCACGTGCACCTGGCCCTGCTGAACAGCTGATTCGGGGGCTGGATGTGTGCACCAAACAGCTGATAGGGGGGCCCGAGGAGCACCCCCATCAGCTGCTTGGTGGGCCAGGTGCATGTTCCAAACAGCTGATGGGGGGTGTCCAGGAGTGCCCCCATTGGCTGCTTGGCAGGCTGGGTGAGCATACCAAACAGCTGATGGGGGAGCACCCCCTGTGACATAGTCACAGGAGCTTCAGCCCAGGTTAGACCCTATGGCAGGGATTTAAGTCAGAGCCCCTTTAAGAAACCAAGCTAAGGCGTGCCCTCGATCAGCTGTTTGTTAGGCTGGAGTACTGTTCAGCAGCAGCTTTTCCTGGGGGCCCAATCCTGCTGAGCTGCAGAAGCCTGGGAGTCCTGTCCTGTATGGACAGTTCCTCAGCCGACCCAGCGTGTGGAGGGGTCTGTGATGGCAGCCCCTATGTGAACAGCCCTCCCCGTCAACCCAAGCAGTGGAATAAGACTGGTTTAATGTAAATATGTGTTGAATTGCATCATGTTCTCCAATTATTTTTTGGAAAATGAGGAACAATTCAATCTTATGACTTGGTTAGGTTTTGTTGTAATGGGTGTTCTTTAAATGGATGTTAATAAAGCCATAATGATTGGCTAGTAACAATAGCCAGAAGCTTACATTAGTAGCACTGGGACGCAATATTGATAACTACCTTACTTTTTATTGGATCAAACAGGTATGCGAAAGCATTGTTATTGAACGCCACAAAAAGTGTTGACCAGCGATGAGTGATCCGTTTATTTCCCTTTAATTTAACACTCCACAAACAGTGGAAATTCATACTTGAGTCACTTGTAAGCTGCTGACATCTTCAGAAGTCTGGAAAAGAACTAATGATGGAATTATATTGTCTATTATTCACAACAGTCAGGAATTCCTTTTAGTATTTAAACCATCATTTTAATCAAACATTAAATTCAAATCCTGAAGTTGAGTGGTAAAATATAACTTTTTTTCTCCCCCCCCCTTCCCCCCCCATGCAGGTTGGAAAAGAGACAGTTCAGACAACTGAAGATCAGATTTTGAAAAGGGACATGCCACCAGCATTCATCAAGTAAGTCCATCTAAACACTTCTACAGTAGTTTTTAGAAAATCTATATCTTCCCTTTCATTAATAGAGATGTTTTGTTGGGTTCTTCGTTTTACTAAGGGAGAAAATTTTTCTTTAGTGGCAGAGACACCTCCCCCCCCCCCCCCCCCAATATGCCTTTCCTGATCATCCTTTTTCAGCTTAGAATGATGATAGGCTGTCAAACAAGTAGCCAGGTTTTCTTAAGCACTCCTATCATCCAACAGTCTTTTTAGTCACAACAGAAGTTTTTCTCTGTGCATTAATTTTAAACAACATCAAAGAACTTTGTAACATAGGACATTTTCAGACAAGACACTCTCCACCCACCACCCACTCACTAAATGTTACAGGACTGCAGTGTTGCCCTATGGGTGCCCTGTAACATGTATGGTGGGTGGGAGGTGGGTGGGGAGCATCTTGTCTGAAAACGCCCATACTTCTCCCCCTCACCCCCCATAGTTATTTTCTTCTCCTTTAGTTGGAGGAGAGGCATGTGACAATGACAAGAGCCACTTACTGCTGTATGCACTTCTGCTGACGTGAATTTTAAGACACTTGAGATAATTGTCTGACACCTGTAATTAAGTTCATACCTTGGTACTGGAGGGAAATGATATTTTCTTTTATGACCTTCAGTCTTAAAGAATGAAGCTTCACTTTTTAGCTGCTGTTAAACTACCAACTGTTACTATCAAATGACAAACCCTTGTTGAAAAGACTCCTCCCCCCCTCCTCTAAATGTAGTGTTCTTCATTAGTACTTCATGCAGACACATGTTGACACTGATTATTCCATTATATTCTTGAGAGAGACAGATGCTGAAAATCCATGACAGGAAATTGCAAATTCTGTAATAAAGAAAAGAGGACTGTTTGGGAGGTGAAGAGGGATAGAATGGAAATCCTTCTGCAGATGTTCAAGTATGAATAATTATGGGGAGACGTTGCACATATTCTTGCATGGTAGACTACCTTAAATTGCAGAGGCTAATATTTTATATTGTTCCTTGAGAGCTTTAAAATGTGTAGTTTTTGTTCTTGTTTTTTTTTCCTTGCAAAACTGCTTTATATTTAATTTTGCAGCTATATTTATTTTTAAGGTTGCCTCTATTTTCATTAAAGCAGGGAAAGGTTTTATCTCGGTAACCCTACCAATTAGAGAGAGGAGGAGTACTGCATTTCAAAATTGAAAGAGAGATATGTAAGTTGTTAAAGACAGTGGCCACTTTATTTGGTCTGCATTTAAAAAATAAAAAGCCCACAGCCTCAATAAAGTTTTGATACCAAGTCAATAACTTTTGTGACGCTTGCACCATCTTTAGTTCCGAAAGCACAAAGATGTAAAGGGATGTGTGTGATACTGAAAAATGAGAACTATAACTTCTTGCCTCTAATGAAATTTACTACACATTTTTATTTAAAAACCTAAAGTTTGCTTCTGTTGCCAGTGGTGCCTGGCTCACTTTGGTAGTGGGGAGCAACATCTACCACCCTCCCACACGTGTGTTTGTTTCTCCTGGACTTTAGAAATACACGAGAAACAAGCCTTGTGGAAAAGAGCTTCCACATTCAAAATTGCACTGTGTGTTCTTTTAGGGGATTAGGGTGGCACACGCCAGATTTGAAGCCCATCGAGTAAGCTAATATAAGGTTGTAACTATTTTAAAGTTAATAGTTAATGTCGTTTTTCAGGGAGTCTGACCATTTTATGCAGGGTGAAATCTTCCTAATTTTAGCGAGTTCTGACTCTCAAATTCACATGCATGTAGCCTGAGCAGTCCATTGCTCACTTTGGATGGACTGATAATCTTCAGTGAAGTCTAAAAAGAGTTATTAAATGTTGAAAATTTAGTCCTTGCACACGTGCAGTTGAGCGGGGAAGACCGATTGGGCTATGGAGCAATATATAAAGATACGCATATATACTTGCTAGGGGTGGGACATCAGGGAGAATACTGGGTACTGGATGTACTGGTATTGGATCTCCCTGGTACCGGATATACTGGTATTGGCATACCGGATTTTTAACATTGGCTGTGGTACCAGATTTTTTACATTGCGGCTATTGACTTCAATGGCCGCAATGTAAAAAATCAGGTATCGTGGCCAGTGTTAAAAATCCGGTATGCCGGTACAGGTAAATATCGGATTAAGCCAATACACCCAAATACTGGCAATATTGAATTTCAGGAGAACCGATATTCCTACCCCCACATATATTAAGTGCCAGGGTCAGACAGGGCCTGTGTTCAGGCAGCACCTTGGCAGGAGCAAGGCCTTCTGACCCTGGGGCCGGGGTGTGTCTGTTCTCCTGGGGCAGCCTAGCTTCCCATGATAGGTGAGCTGGGCCATGGCTGCCACTCCGTGCTCAGCAGCCTCGCTGCCGGGCCTCTCAAAGCCTCTTTCAGCTGCACTGCGAGCTCCTCCTCCTCCTTGGAGGCTGGAGCTGTATAAAAAAACATTATAAAAATTATAATCTTGGCCTGTGATTCGCAGCGCATTGAACTTGACAGCTCACCCTTGCATCTGCTTGGAGACTGTGAGTTTGGTGCAGACTGTTATGTGCTGTGGGCAGGGAGGCAGGGGGAGCTGGCTGTGTAGTGCACTGGGAGCCAAAGGGCTCAGGGTTTCACAGGGACTTCTTTGGAGTAAGTGGCTTGTGGATGGCGGGTGGCCAGTGCCTCCAGATACAGATGGCTGGGAGGGAGCTGGGCAAATAGAGAAGCAGGCATGGATTGGAGAGCCAGGGGGGCACGCCGGCAGCAAGTGTCCATTGCTAGGTGGAAGCATGTGAGAGCTGGCTTGTAGTGTTCACCAGCTCAAACACTAAATTCAGACTTGTGGATATTGCTTGTTCACTGGCCGACCTGTCCCTTCTCCTGCTGGGGGTTGCTGCTGCTGCCGCCGCCACTACTCACTCCCCTCCCTTCCCCGTGGTCGCCACTTCCCTGCACTCTTCCTCTTGCCCCAGCCAATCCCTATCGCGCTGGCTCGTGGCCTTGGTGGGGAGAACTTTTTGCTGTTGAGGAAGCTGCCAATCCCCCACCCCCCTGCCTTGGGCTGAGGTTCTGTCCAAGATTCACATTCACAGTGGGCAATGCCACACCTAGAGTACCTAATCCTTTACCTCCCTCTCCACCCCTGTTCAGCTGACTGAGCGACTCCTTCTTGCTGCCATGTGTGCGTTGGACTCAGTCTGGAGAAGTTCTTCATACCCCATAACACCCAGGGCTGGCTCCAGGGTTTGTGAGGCCATGTGCGAAATCTTGGTGTGGGACCCAATTTGCATAATTATGCAAATGTCTAACTTTACATAAAAATTTACTCCCTCTGGACAGGAAGAATTTCCATTCTCCATCCCTTCGAGCAGCCATAGACAAGCATGACCTCCCAGTCCTTCCCCCCACCTCCCCAGCCGAGCGTCTACCACTACTCCTCAGGAGTGGTTCCACTGCGGGGCAGCTGGGCAGACAGTGAGGCAGGCACAGAGAGACTGTCTGTGTCCACTGCATTACAGGGGGAGGGTGGTGAGCTTAGCCAGCCTGGCCTGCAGGGCCTGTTGCTTCTTGCTGCCAGTGCCACCTGTGCCTTGTGCATGCACGCGGTGCACGACCGGTCCAGAGGTGCTGCTATCAAACACACAGACACCCAAAATACAGCCAGTGTAGTTTTTATATTATATATATATATATAAACACCAATTCAGTTGTGCCCCCATAATCAGTTCATGCTGCCCCCACCCCATAACCAGTTCATTTGCATCCCCAGGGCAGCATGAATTGATTATATGGTGGGACGCAAATGAACTGGATATGGGGTATGGGTTTAAAGACTGTATTCCTGTTAGCAATAACTTCATTAAGAAGAGTTAGTGGAATAGCAGCCATAATAATCTCGGAACCATATTTGCAGATTTTCCAAGATAGAATAGATATTGCTTTACATCCTAAATTCCTACTTAAGGTAATATAAGTGAGACAGTTGTGATACTGTGGCCCTTTTTACACGGGCCTCTCCCACCTATGAATACGCAAATTTCTGCGTGTTCATGGGTCGGGGAGCCCCGTGTGAACAACGTGGTGAACGTGCCCATGGTGAGTGGGGGTGCGTGCGCGCCCGCCTAACACACATCCCCACTCGTTCCCATGCACAGAGCAGCCGGGGGAAACGGCGGTTACTCCATAGGTGTGGATGAGTGGGGGGGTGAGTGGGGATGTGTGTATGGCCATGTGCATGCCCCGCCCACGCGCCAGTGCGCCCATGGACACCCACCTCCCCGGCGGAGCCATGTAAAAATGGCCCCTGAGGAGGTTCTCAAAGAACAGAAGGTTGCTACCTTGTAAACAAGGTTCTTTGAGATGGCACCAAACATTCTCACAACACCCACCCTTCCAGCCTCGCATGCAGTTTTCTTATATTCCTAGAAAGGTTTGGAAGGAATTGTCATTCTAGGGGGAGAGTCCTTTTTATACTAGAGGAGCTCGAGACCCTCATATGGTCTATTATTTGAATAGGGTGAACATGCAGAAGCCAGTTGTGAGAATGTTGGGAGCCATCTCTAAGAACCTTCTTTAGAAGGTAACAACCTTCTGACCACTCACATGGGGAGGAGTTGTTTGTAAACAGTTTTATCTCCCAGTCTGAGGTTGCTGCTGCTACTAGGAGGCAGAGACAGGTGAGGGATGGGGACCCGAGCCAGGGATGGGAGACAGAAGAACTTATTGGGGGAGAAGCTGGCTGCAGCCTGCCATCCAGCCAGGCAAGCGCGGGGGCCCCAGCTGGCTGCGGGGTCATCAGCTGGCTGCGGGGTCATGTACAGCCGCACATGTGGCACATCCCTGGGGCCGATCCTGATAACACCTCCTCTTCATCTTGCCTCCAGTAGAGCCTGCTGGGCTCAGAGTGCCCAGGGAGGGACTTCCTGGTTGCAGCATCAGTGTCTGGCTGCCCCAGTAATTAACAGCTCATTGATTGGGTAGGCTTGAGAAGAGAAACCATCATCTCTCCAATCTACTAGTCTCTCACTCTCTGCCTAATGGGGCCAACTTAGCTTTAGAGAAAAGAGAAAGGCGGCTTTGCTACAGTTTAGTGTCCCCACTATACTTATCCCTATCCAGGGGAGGCTGACTGCAGCAAGCTAAGAAGAAGTGCTGCTTCCCAGCGTAAATAAAAGTTCCTTCTGCACTCGGGGGGTTTAAACTTGGAAGGCTGTCTGACAGGCTGTTCCATCCAGGCATCTCTCTCTGTCTTTCTGCTCAGAATTGAGCACAGCTGTAAAATCCATCATCCCCTCAACACGTTGTCTTTATTTTAAACATGCATTTTGCTCCCTGTGCAAAAACGGGGATTCACTGATTGCCAGATAAATGTACCTCCCTGGAATAATAGCCCAGACTTATAATATAAGGTGTATATGGTACAGCTGGCTGGATAGATAGATAAATCAATGTGTGGGATGGATGGGTGTAGACAGAGAGGAAAATTTGTGACCTATTAGATTAGATCACCTCTCTGTCTACCATCCATTGCGGACGCACTTTCCTCTGTCTAGCTACCTGTGTTTTTAGCTCTGTGAAAGTATGTGTGTGTGTTGGGAAGGAGTCTTGTAATTTGGAGAGGCTGCTCATGCCCAGAGTTGTGAGACTCTTCTTCCAGTGGTGGTGGGAGGTTTTTGCTTGCGAGGAAGCTGGGGAGCTGAGTTGGGGGTGGAGAAGGATTTTGTTCGTGGGTTGGGCAGGAGAGGCAGGAGGTGGGGGCGTCACAAGGTGACAGCACAAGGTGAGTGCGTCTCCCCCTCTCTTCCTTTCCCAAATGCCCCACTCCTCCACTCACACTGAGACTATTCAAGCAAGGAGCCTTTTGTCCATTTCTCCTAGTTACTCTGTGGAGCAGGCTGCAGCTCTGGTCCTGCTTCACTAATTGAAGCGGAGGTTCATTGCTTCACTCCTCCTCCGAAACTACTTTGCAGCGCCAGCTGGGGAGCAGCAGTGCTTCTGCCTCCTCCCGCAGCCCTGAAGTGAACTCCACACTGGCCAAATTCACCTTTATCCCGGTACTCTGAGCAGGGGGAATCCCCCATGCAGGGCTTGGTCTTTTGGTGGCCAGACCCTGATGAAGTTTTGGGCATTCCTTCCTCCACTGGGCTTGCCCCAGCACACCCATGCTGCCCCTTCCACCTTTGCTTTGAACTAAGCCCCAGCATTGCTGCCCTGCAGGCCTGTTAGTACCAAAAGCGCACCTGCAAACACACTCTCCAGCAAGCTAGGCTCATGGTGTAGGTGGGAGTCTCTGCCATTTTCTGACTTTTGGGGTGCTGAGGGCATTCCCCCTTAATTCTGGTTCCCACTCCCCCTGTGGTGGCAGCATGGTCACCCCGCACACCTCTGCTCCCGGACAGCATTTGAATTCCCTTGAAGCTGGATAACTGGCTGGAACTGCAACTGCCTCCATTTGGGGCTTGGGAGCCGTGAATATTGGGAGGTGGGGCTGTGCTTTTGGACTTTTACTACTTTGCTGGTGCGGTCATTTTGTGAGGGCAGCAGCATCAGGGCATGTTCTGGGCTTCAACTTGCTAGATGGTCCTGTGCTGGGGTACTAGGCTGCTCTGTGAATGCGAGAGGGCTACTCCCCTGCTCTGCACTAGTACCCAGTGAGCTGGGCACCTCCATCCCACTGCCCTGTTTACAGGAGTCCTTCTGGGATGGTCTCTCCATAGCTCACAACAATTTTGCTGCATTTGGGAACTGAGACAAGCTGTATCAATTTGGGATTGCACCTGTCCGACTGTCAGCTTTCAGTCTCATCAAGTTAAATCGGTGAGTGCTGCATCTGCAGAGCACCCATTCGCCAGGCTGGCAAAGCTTTCTAGTAATGTAGCCTAGAGAAAGAATGGGTGTGTGCTGGTCCTGCGTGTGAGAGGATTTGCGGGGGGAGGGGGGGGGGGGGGGAAACCAAGCAGTTAGAGGATCCCTCTTATTAGCAAGCCTGTGGTAGATTGATGGTTTCACAGAGCTTGGGAGAGGTAGGTCAGAAGCTTTCACATACTTGCCCACTGAAGTGGGTCCAATAAGAGAGGAATCGCCCCAACTACTTGGTCTCCCGTCTATTATGATGAAAGGAGTCTGGGACTTGGATCAGTGTGCGACTCTGCCCTCATGTGAAGGGGATAAGGATTTGCCACAGGCAGGCCTGGATAAGTTGAAAAATACTCTTCACAAATTTATTTTGTGTTTAGCCAAGTCTCTCCCATTAAATGAAGAAATGCTATATTTATAGTACAAATTAATCATGTACAGATTATAAAGGGTAGAAAGATTGAAGCCACATGATTTTATGAAAGTTAAAATTCTATAAAATGATTCCATTTCAGGTATCTTAATCATGTTTGTTTCATGGATGCAGGGGTATAAATGCTTAAATAAAATAATAAATAAAATATTGGCAGAAGCCTGTTCTAGGTAAACTAGTGGTCCCTGGGGCATTTCTTCAGGTTTCTTGTGTTGCATACTGATGTCTTTCAGAACCTGCTGCCAGCGCTGCAGTTTACCCAAGTGCTTCTGAATTAGTGCTTCTTTTCTCTGTATTTCGTTTCTCAGTTCTGAAACATCCTCTTTAATGACTTGCTCTGGATTCTGGACAGATAACTGTAACCTTACTTCACTGAAAAATGCATTCTGTTTGTCTTGCAACATCCAGAAATGTCTGGATACACTGATCAACACCAGTTCTAATTTCTTCTTGGTCAGTACCATTCACATAGGGTGTTTTCACACAAGACACTCTCCACCCACTATACATGTTACAGGGCAACACTGCAGCCATGTAGTGGGTGGGTGGAGTGTCTTGTGTAAAAACGGCCATAGACTTGACTCACGAGTGAAGCAAAGCAAGTCTCAAAAGATGCTTCCAGTTCGTCCACGAGTGTGTTGTTGGCAAGGTCCTCCTGGGTTGGGAAGGAGCCCAGCCTGGCTCGCCGGGAGGCATCGCAGCCTGGATAAGACAATTAACCCCACGAAAGCTGGCTGGGGCCAATTGAGCTCACATTATATTTTTGGTCTCAAATTTTAACCAACCATCGAAATGTACCAAGTTCAATTAAGAAAACAGAGATAAAGTAGTACAGCAATATCTTTTATTAGACCAACTACAGTTAGTGGGGGTATGCAAGCTTTCGCACTTCACAGGATCCTTCACCGGGCAAATCAGGAGTTAGAGCTGTAGACTCAACAAGATGATTAGGAGTTGGTGGTCATGCTTTCAGTTTCCCCTTGTTGAAACATTGAAATACTGTTTCCGTTAGATTTCGTGGTACTGTATATAGTTCTTGTGTTGTGAAACGTGTGTCTGGTTCTTGTGAAACACTGAAATAATGTTTCCGTTAGATTTTGTATTATTTTTTATATCTGGTTGGTTCTAATTATTATTAATAATAACAATAAATTCCAATTATCTGGTTCTTTGTCTCTATATCTGCTTCTTGAGGGCTGCAGGGAGGTGACCATGGGTCCACAATAATAAAGACTGGTGGGGTTTCAGATGATATGTTAAAAATTCACATTCCTTACAACTAAAAAAAATTGGAAATTTCTTGCCCAGAAAAAAAACTTAGTTTTAAAAATAAATAAATTAAAGGTTAGGCTCATTGTAACAAAACTTAAACTTCCGAAAAAAGCAAACAAAAAACAACCAACAAAACTATTTAACAACATCCACTAAACAAAATTTAAACCCCCAAAAGCTTGTAAATTGATTACATTGCATTCTCTGATTTAACCCAATGACCCTGTATGTATTGTTTTTCAATGACTAAAAGAATAATTCCATAATAAGAAGACCTCCATTTTACAAGAAGAGTTAAGGCTCTTGCAAATTCAGTCATACACTAAAAAGCTTGGAAACTGCAAGTTAAGGCTCCTGCCTTAAATTCCATGCCATGATAGCAGTAACGACATTATATAGTCTCGCATATTGTGCTCGCTTACAACTTAGGCTCCATGCACCCACACTTGCCTTGTTCTTTCAGCCCCAATCCTCTTCGCAGGTTAGAGGCAACACTGAAGCTGGGGACAGGAGGGCGTGAGCTGGCCCCTCACCCCCTCAGTTTCCTCTTTAAGAAAGAGAGAACTTAGGAATTCTGATTTCCACCTTTTCTCCCCCTCCAATCTACTTGCTCCCTGCCCTTTAACAGAGAATTCAGGACTCCTGGCTTCTAGCCTCTCCATCCCACTCTAATCCAATAGACTGCACTCCCTTCACAGGCAACTCAATAGTCCTGGTTCCGAGCCTGTTCTCCCTTCCCCTGCTCTCAACCTTGTAAGAAACAACCCAGGAGTGTGGTCCAAGTTGTCCCTCTAACCCTGTAGCCCCCACTCCCCTCACAGAGAACTCAAAAGTGCTGGGAAATACAATATTTGTCTGTATGTGTCATATGGAACAGAATTGTGTGTGTGTAATGACAACCCCCCCCCCCAAAAAAAACCCCCCAAAAAACAGGAGAGGAAATGGAATAACAGGGAGTCAGTTGTGGTAAGTGGGGGAAATTATAGGACTGCTTCTTCAGATATCCCATCAGTCTTCTGAATGAGAAACTGTTGCAATAACAAGATTCTGAGTGAAATAACTAATTCCTCCTGTCATTCCACCCACTTACTTAATCCTGCACACTCTTTGTACTTTTCCCTATCATTCCAACCATTCCACTTTCTGGATCTGGTGCCTTCCTCATCATTTCACACCCCTCTCCTTCCCTATGTACTCCCAAAGATGCAACTGTGTTGTATAATTTCACAATCACTTAATTGGATGTTGGAATGACAATAGTATTTATTTAGAAATTGGCACTGCTGTTTCCTCCAATCCTTCCAATGGCCATTCCATTTTATTTATTTCAATGCATACCCAACTAAACATTTGTATACAACTTTACCCAACTTCACTGTGCTCTGGTTCTGAGCCATTAGTCAACTGTCCCATTCTCCCCAAATGAAATGAAAGGATAGAGGGAAAGGAGGGAGTGAGGGGCCAGCTCATGCCCTCCTGTCCCCAGCTTCATTGTTGCCCCCAACCTGCAAAGAGGAAGAGGATTGGAGCTGGAAGACTAAGTCAAAGTGTGGGTGCATGGAGCCTAAGTTGTAAGTGAGCACAATGTGAGACTGTACAATGTCTTTACCGCTAACATGGCACAGAAGTTAAGGCGGGAGCCTTAACTTGCAATATCCATGCTTTTTAGTGCATGATTGAATTTGCAAGAGCCTTAACACTAATTGTAAATAGGAGGTTTTTTGATTATGGAATATCTATGTTTTTTTTAAAATACAATGCAATGGAGAAAATTTGTCCTACTACCACAGCAGAATGCTGAGCAGCATAAGCACTATGGGAGCAGGGCTTAGGGAAGGCCAAGGTGGAAGAACTGCTCCCTTCAGTTTAGAAGGTTGTTACTTCCTTCAAATAGCAAGCAAGGCGAAGCTGGATTTTTACTGGTACTCAGGGCCGGCCCCAGGCATGCACGATGTGCGGTTGCACGTGGCCTCGCGGGAGCTGGGGCCCCGCTCCTGGAGCCTGGTCTGTTGCTCTGCCGGAGGCAGTACCACCTGAATCAGCTGTAGCCCCACAGTGCGGGGGGAGGGGGGAGGGAAGTCCCTCCCCTGTCTCACCACTTGCCGCCGGCCCTGCATGCCCCAGCCCAGTGAGCCAGGATTCAGAACAGAAGGTTGCTGCCTTGTAAACAAGGTTCTTCGAGCTGGCGCCTAACATTCTCACAAATGGGTTTGCGCTTGTGCGCCCTTCTCTTACCGGCAGAGACCAAGGGCGGATTCAGACGTGTCTTTAAATCGCACAGAAGCCTCGGCGGCATAGTGCGATTTTAAAAAACCCCGCACTTCCGGGCTGGTGTGAATGCGCTGAGCGCGCACATTTGCACCTAGCCCGAATGTTTTGGAGCGCGGTTTGAAAAGCTGCTCGGAGCAACTTTTCAATCCGCACTCCAAACATTCGGGTTAAGTGCAAATGTGCGCGCTCAGCGCATTCACAACAGCCCGGAAGTGCGGGGTTTTTAAAATCGCACTATGCCTCCGAGGATTTTGTGTGATTTAAAGACACGTCTGAATCCGCCCCAAGCTCACTAGTTTTGAAAAACCACGTGACGGTCTTGAGCCCCCACAGAATACAAGGTACCTTCCTGCCCAAACCCAACAGTTCTTTCCAACCGTAAGCGTGCAGGAAGAAAATTCCTTGGGGGGGGGTGGTCGGAAGGGTGGGTATTTGTGAGAATGTTCGGAGTCATCTCGCAGAACCTTGTTTACAAGTAACAACCTTCTGTTCTTCTTCGAGTGGCTCCTCGCAGTCTCACAAATGGGAGAGTACCAAGCCTAGATCAAGGCGGTGGGGGAATTTTCATATCCTTAAGCAAAACGTGTGTACGTTTATTCTGTCAACTTAGTTTAAAAGTTCCTCTTCCTTTTTTTTTTTTTTTTTAAAATGACAAAACCATTGTAAGTAAAATAGATTATTAAGTCTTAATTACAGAATTCAATATAGATACTCCCAGAAAAGTGTCAGATTCAGAATGGAGATGTAAAGCATAATGCTTAGTGAATGTATGTGGGGAACTCCCGGTCACAGCCCTGCAGATCTCGAGAGGAGAGATGTTGCAAAATGCTGTTGTAGAAGCACCCATACCTCTGATAGAATGAGCCTTTAAATAAGGCGGGGGTGGACTTCCTACCTGCTCATAGGCAAAGGAGATCAAATAAACTAACCATTTTGAAATAGTTTGGGATGAAACTTTTTGCCCTAACTTGGGAAGGGAAGGGGAGAGGAACAAATTGTCAGTCAATCTGCAGTGTTGGGTCTTGTCTAAATAGAGCAGGGCCGCTATCTTAACATCCAAAGTGTGAAATCTGTTTTTATTGTTTTTATATTTGCTGTTCGCCACCCTGGGCAGGGGTGGGATAGAAATTTTGTATAAATAAATAAAATCTGGCTAAGATTTCTGACTCATGAGGTGGAGGGAGGAATACTGGGAGGACAATTTTTTGTGCCGTATGAAATCTGGACACCGCTTTAGGGATAAACGATGGATGGAGAGAGATCTCTATCCTGTCTGGGAAGACTGAACTCGCCACTATATCTATCAAGGAGCCTTACTTCTCACTTACCCGCGTAAGGGACATGATGGCAACCAAAAAGGCAGTTTTCAGAGACCAGTGGAACAGGTCAGATTGTTCTGCAGGTTCGAAAGGATGTATTGTCAGTTAATCTAGAACAAGGTTCAGATCCCACTGAGAAACGGGGTGTTTGTGAGGGGGGTAACAAATTTAATTAGTCCCTTAAGAAACTTTTTTACCAGAGGGTGACCAAAAAGGTATTGGGAATTTGGGAGGGCAACATGCTGGGCTATTGCTGAGAGAGGCACTCTTTTATAGAAGAGTGCGCAAGGCCCTTCTCAGCCAGGTCCAACAAGTATTGAAGAAATAGTGGCACAGTTACCTGATCTACTGAGATGGATCTCCCAGATAACCAATAGGAGAATCTCCTCTATTTGGAATCATGTGATCTTTTAGTAGATTGTTTCAAATCACTATCCAGCACCAGATTGAATTGAAGAACAATTTGGGATGGACAATTTAAGAACCCACCTGAAGCAGGGTCAATGGTATGCAGTTATTGATCTAAAAGATGCTTATTTTCATGTTAGATTGCATACCTCCTGTAGAAGATTCTTCCGTTTCACCCATGACTGCATGCATTTTCAGTTTTGTTCATTACCATTTGGACTCTCCTCAGCCCCTAGGGTCTTTACTTAAGGTTATGGCCCCAGTCATAGCTTTCCTTTGTAAGCAGGGCATTGCCATTTCCCCCTACCTAAATGACTGGTTACTGGTTGCTAATACCTCAGACACCTTAAATGCCAACCTTTGCTTCACACTAGATCTATGCGTAAAGCTGGGACTAACTATTAACGTACAGAAGTCCCTCCTGTCTTCTAAATGTCTTGTTGAAAAAGACATTTGTTCTGTTATTACTATATATGAACACTTCTGCTTGATTATTTTCATTTGTTTTGACTATTACTGCCAAATTCTTGCAAAAAAATCTATAATGCCCTGCCCTTCATCTCCTCCTGTTCCCTCCCTATATTGGCAGGAGGTGAAACTGGGAGAGGGGGCTAGATGAGGGGGTACTTTGGCATGTTGGGGGTGGTTTAAGCAAGGGGGTGGATGGATATGTGAGACAAGTGGCAAGGGGTGCTCTGTGTGGAAGCTAAGGGGTAAAAAGTGCTGGGACTAAAGAGGGCCCAAGGCATGTGTACAGATATGATGGACATTTATGCAAAATATGCAAAGGTGTGTGTTTGCATAAATAAGCGGGGGCCTAATTATGCAAATTGGGCCCCGCACCAAGACTTTCCACATGGCCCCACAAACCCTAGGGCCGTGCCCGAGTCTGTTGGTCTTCCGTCGGGCCTGTAAGACATGGCTGTTCTCCCAGGCCTTTGGAGGTGGGGAGGGGAGGGTGGGCTAAATTTAGGGTGTGTGTGTTTTAAATGGGTTTTGATGATGATGATGATGATGATGTCGATTTTAATGTTTTAATGTATTGTTTTATATTGTGTTGGAAGCTGCCCTGAGATGCTGAGATGCATGGGAGGGGGGGGCGGCATATAAATAGAATAAAATAAATAAAATAAATACGTCCCTGCTTTACTAAGAATAGAACAACTTTGGTTCAGTTTAAGCATTGCAAACTTCCAAAAACTGCTCTCTATGATCTCTCTAGCTCATGGCTTGTACCAGGAGTCTTCCACTCTACTCCCCACTGTCAGAGCTCTTTTCCTTGTGCAATGCTGGCCATTCTGCTTTCTATAAGGACCTCCCACTATACAGAACCTCCTGGCTAATTCACCTCTTGTACAGGGCTCCCTGACTCTGTTGTGCCCATGTACAGGGCTCTCCACCTGGCATAATGCTGCCCATCTTGCATCTCTCCGCTGTACAAAGCTTCCTCATTCAGTTCTCCTCTGTCCAGGGCTCTCCCCTGGCACAATTATGGCAATTATTCTGCAGCACTCTGTCTCTACAAGACTCCCTCACTTTAGTCCCCCTTGGGCAGGACTCCCTTTCTTACACAACACTGCCCACTCGGCAGACCTCCCCCTGTATTGGGTTCCATATTCTGTATCCCCGATAAAGCTGCTCCCTGTAAACTGCTCCCCCTGTGCATGGCTTCCACTGTGGAAGCTATTTACAGACGCTCTGCCCCTACTCTCTCCCCTTAATGTCTAACGCACACACACACCCCTTGTGTATGCTCCCTTCCTACTCCCCCATAGGATTTCCCTCCCTGGGATGAGGCTTGCTCTCAAAGTCCTCCCTAGAGGACTATACTTGCCACTCTGCCCAACAGGACTGCTCTGAACAGGACCCCACCATCTCCCTGCCCCACTCCTGCAGAACACCCAATGTATCCGCCCAGAGCACCCGCTTACCCCTCATTCCTTAGTGGGGTAGGGAAAGTTGGAGGGAGAAGCGCTGAAAGAAGATTGGTTCCATCCCACCTGTAGCCTCCTGTCCCTGTCTCAAGGCTAAAACTCTGCCCTTTCCCTCCCCCGGGACCATCCCAGGCAAACTCCAGCGCTCCAGCCCTAGTCATGCTCCTCCCATGGGGTGCCCCATTGGAGCCGCAGCTCAGACACCCCGTGTTTTTGGAGGGGGAAGGGCTGTCACTGAAATCCATGCGCTTTATGGGTCTAGGAGGGTTTAGGGGGGCAAGATCAGCCACCCCAAACATGTCTGCGGGATTTGCTAGCTCTGTTGTTTATTCACCTCGGCATGCCTGGCCCCCAGCTGTGCGGGATCAGATCAGAATGACCTTCAGTTCTTGCCCTTCCACAGGCCTTCCTCTCCCCCCCACTAGATGTGCTGTAAACATGGCTGACCAGTCACTCACACTGCCCCCTGGGAGGTGCAGTTCCCTCTCTTTCCCCAGCATTGATAGGCTCTAGCAAGCAGTGCCTGTTGGGAGTTGTAGTCCCTAGTATTCAAGATTGTTTGTTTAAAGACAAACAAAGAGAGGGCAGGGTGCCGGTCTGCCTTAAGGAGGTGGTGGTATGGCCCCTGCTCAAGAAACTATCGCTTGACGTTGACTCCCTTGCCAGCTATCGGCCGGTCTCTAACCTTCCCTTTTTAGGGAAGGTTATTGAGCGGGTGGCAGCCCGGCAGTTGCAGAAGCATCTGGATTGAGTCGATTTTTCTTGATTCTTTGCAGTCAGTATTTCACCCGGGTTATGGCACTGAGACTGTGATTGTGGCGTTGGCCAACGACTTGCGCTGGGAATTAGATCAGGGTTGTTCGGCTCTGCTGATTCTATTAGATCTGTTGGGTGCTTTTGATTCCGTTGACCATGAGAAGTTGGTGACGTGCCTGCGGGACCGAGCTGGGGTGGGCGGTGTGGTTCTTGACTGGTTCCGCTCCTTCCTGGCCGGAAGAACTCAGCGAGTGGTGCTCAGGGACTATTTTTCATCATACCGACCTCTCGTGTGGAGTCCTGCAGGGTTCTGTTCCGGCCCCTCTCCGGTTCAATGTGTATATGCAGCCACTTGGCGAGGTGGTCAAGAGGTTTGGCGTGCGGTGTCATCAATATGATGATGACACCCAGCTTTACCTCTCTTTTTCATTGGACCTAGGCCTGGTAGTCTCGGTGCTTACCGGGTGTCTGGCAGCTGTGGGGGATTGGATGAGGGCAAATCAACTAAAGCTGAATCCTGATGACGGAGGGGATGCTGGTGGGAAACGCAGCAGGGGTGACGGCCCCCATCATTGATGGGGTCTGCCCACTACTGATTCCCCCAGGTATGGAGTCTGGGGGATGCTCCGCTTGGATGCTCAGGTGGAGTCTGTGGCGAGGAGTGCCTTTCGCCAATTACATCTGGTGCGTCAGCTTCAGCCGTATGTTTCAGTCTCTGAACTGGCCACTGTCATCCGTGCTTTCATGACCTCTAGGCTAGACTACTGCAACGCGCTCTACGTTGGGCTACCCATGGTGATGGTTTGGAGACTGCAGCTGTTGCAGAAAGTGGCGGCCTGTCTCTTGGTGGGATTGGGCCGCCGGGAACATATTACACCGGTTCTTCAGTCTCTGCGCTGGCTGCCTATAGTCTTCTGGGCCCAATTCAAGGTGTTGGTGCTTGCCTATAAATCCCTAAATGGCCTTGACCTGACCTATTTGCGGGACCGCCTCACCCCCTGGGTCCTAGATCGGCCCCTGTGGTCATGGGGGGTGGGGGTGCTCTCCTCGACGTTCCCTGAGTTTGCCGGGGGGCCATGATGAGGACGGTCTTCTCAGTGGCTGCTCCACGGCTTTGGAACTGCCTGCCGGTGGAGGCCCATTTGGCCCCGGATCTCCCCTCTTTTCAATGCTGTTGTAAAACGTGACTGTTCTGCCTGGCTTTTGATGGAGAGGATGGGTAGGGTGGGGGAAATGGGTTAGGGTGGTGGGTGGTTAGGGATGTTTTTAATTTCTCCTTGTCTTGAGAATTTTTAAGTGTTTTTATTGTTGATTGTAAGCCACCCAGAGTTGCCTGTGGCAGGACAGGCGGGGCAAAAATTTCTTAAATAAATAAACAGTCTCTGCATTATACATAGAATGTTCACAAGCACTCCACACTCAGCGTGGTCTCCATAGGCTAACACTGAATTTTCAAGATGTCCTAATAACCGGATTTACTAAAAGTAAACCAGAGGACAGCCCCTGGCAGCCTCCTTGAATTTTCAAAAAGACTTACACCTCCTTCCAACCAACACAAAACAGCTTTATCCTGCCAAGATCGAGACGGTCTAACGTTTGGAAAAACAGGCTTCAAAGTGCCGTTTTCAAACTGTAATATCTCAGCTGTTATCCAACCATTATGACTGAAAGTTGGACAGGATGAACCGCTTACTCCAGTGATCCTTCAGCACAAATTTCACAAACCTAGCTTTAATCATGTCAATTTTATAATGAATAGAATGTTCAGGCTTTATAATGGAGTGTGCAACACGCCTTAACTATAGAATGCCTGCTGTCACTCTATATAATATTTAAAGTTGAATTTTGTTTTTGTAAATACTCTTAAACAGTGGTATGCTGTTTATTTTTAATTTTTATTTTTTTATTTTTTTTACTTCTTAAATGGGTGGGATTTACCAACCATATTATCTTGGGTTATTTTTCTTGAGTTACAAAGCATCTACCACAAATTATATTAATATAGGGGTTTTGCATAATATTGAGCCATGTGAAATATTAAATCGTGCAGTGGCACAATTCTTAATTGTATTACTGGATTAGATAGTGTCTCAATCATACTTTGTGTGTGTATGTATAATATGTGTCTGTCTGTATATATTATATATGTGTATATATAATATACATATATAATATTAAAATACCTTATAATGGAACTGGAAGGGAACTGTCCTCCCCGCACCTCTCCCCAACTCCCATCATCATTGCATCTGTAGCACAGCAGACCTTTATATTTTTATGAAGAATTATTTTTACATCTATGAAGGGACCTGTATGTCATTACTAAACAGAAGAATTTGAATAACTTGCAGGAAATGATTGCCCACCTTATTTATAGAAGAGTGTGCTAGATGGGCCTCTTGCAGGACAAATAGAAAGGCATACCCCCTGTAGGTTTATTGCTGTGGAAGGAGTTTTTCTTAACTTTTCAATGCCTGCTGTGGTGTTGACGAGATCACTTGCTGAAAGGGTCATATGTTGGGGGAGATTTATTGTCACGGTGTCACCAATATTCCCATGGCATTCTTGTGTGTGGCCTGCCCCAATGGCAACTTAAATAATTGTAATTTTGTGTGTAAAGGCTTTTATTTTCCCTCTTAGACTCATGTATTATTGCTAGGTGGCATGATACTCCTATTTCTTCCTGGCTGTGACTAAAACAATATTTGTGTACGATTTTAAAATCTGAAGTGCCATTGACATGGTACATTTTACTCTTTCTGAACATTAAATCAGACATATTGGAATAGGTACCTATATGATAAAAATTGTTTTTAAATATGGCTGATCATTTTGAAAGCATATTGTATCTTGTGAAGTTTTGAAATACAAATTTTGATCACAGACGTTCATTGAAGATAGTTCTGCTTATTTCCAAAGTGCTGTACTGATTCACATTTACATCGATGCAATACTTTGGGAATCAGAGCCTCTGAATGTAGGCTTCCCATTTAACTAACGAAAGGTGGAAAATGTTTAGAAGGCACTATTTACTTCAACATGCTGCATGTTAAAAATGTATCTTGGAGAGGTAAAAATTGTGTAGCATTAATTTGTCTGGCATACTACTTAATCCTGAAGTTAAACCACTATTATGAGAGATTAAATTGAAAACATTTGAATGTCCTTTTAAAATTTATCATTGACTAGTGGGCAGCAGTTCAGCTATTTACATAAGAACATAAGTAGTGCCATTCTGAGTCAGACCAATGGTCCATCAAGCCCAGCATCCTGCCCTCTGACAGTGGCCAATCTCGATTGCATGGGAAAAGAACCAACAGTCACAATGGGCAATCCATTCCCCGTTGTTCACTCCCAGCTCCCGACAGTAAGAAGTTCATCCCGTAAGCTAATTGGTTAATAGCCATTAATGAACCTACTCTCTAAGAACTTATCCAATCCTTTTTTAAACCCAGCTTTACTACTGGCCCTGATAATGTCCTCTGGCAATAAATTCCATAAGTTAATTATGCATTGAGTGAAAAAGTACTTCCTTTTATTTGTTTTAAATCTGCCAACAGCTAGTTTCATGGAGAGTCCCTTAGTTCTAGTACTATTTGAGAGGATAAATAACTGTTCCCTATCTACTTGTTCCACACCACTCAAGATTTTATATATTATTATTATTATTATTATTATTAGCATTTGTGTAGCACCAGCTGCGTACCTGGTGCTTTACAGAACAAGAAGAATGACGTGGTCCCTGCCTACAGCTTACAATCTAATAGACACGGAGGAGGGAGACAAGGAGAGGGAACATAAGGAGAAACCAGGGATAAATAACATTCAAGCGGATGCAGGGTCTCAGGTGTACGTGCTTGGCTTGGTTGCAGTTAGGCAGGAGTCTTTGGGGAAGGCAGACAGTAAAAATTGAAAGGAAAGTCCCAACAGGCATTGGGAAAGGCGGCGAGGAAGAGGTGGGTTTTGAGGAGGAATGTGGGCAGGGAGGGAGTTCCAGGCATGGGGGCCAGCAAGGGAGAAGGGGCGAAGGCGGTTATGGGAGCAGGGGAGGAGAGGACAGAGCAGGAGTGGAGAGCATGTGCAGGAGTGTGTAAGGAGACTAGGGCTCAGAGGTAAGGGGGAGCCAGGTTGTGAAGGCATTTATTTATAAGTGAATACCAGGAGTTTGTGAAGGATACGTTCGGGGAAGGGGGAGCCAGTGAAGAGCGGAGAGGCTGTATGTGGTCGAAGCGACAGGCTGAGTGGATGACCCTAGCAGTGGAGTTTTGGATGGAGATAAGGGGGAACAGGTGAGGGGGGGGCAGTAAGGAGGAGGTTGCAGTAGTCAAGACGAGAGATGACCATAGCGTGAACAAGGGTTTTGGCTGAGGAGACAGAGAGAAAGGGGCGAATGTAAGCAACGTTGTGGAGGGCGAAGCGACAGGACTTGGCAACAGAGTCAATGTAGGGTTTAAGGGAAAGGTGAGTATTGAACACGAAGCCCAAGCTATGGGCTCGGGGAACGGGGCGGATGGTGACAGGGAGGATGGACAGGGAAGAGGGAGAGGAAGGGGAGGGAGGAAAGATAAGGAGCTCAGTCTTAGCCATGTTGAGCTTGAGCTGACGTTGGGACATCCAGGTGGAGATATTAGAGTGACAGTTGATGAGACGAGCTTGGACAGAGGGGGAAAGAGAGGTGGTGGAGAGAGAATGTTGAGCGTCATCAGCATAGAGGTGATATTGGATGCCATGGGAGGCAATGAGTTTGCCAAGGGGCAGGGTGTAGATAGAGAAAAGGAGAGGGCCCAGGACAGAGCCTTGGGGAACCCCTACCGAGAAGGGGAGGGAGGGAGGAAGAGTTGGAGTTGGGAAGAGACACATTAAAGGAGCGGTCAGAGAGGTAGGAGGAGAACCAGTCAAGGACAGAGCCGCAGAAGCTGAAGGAGCGGAGAGAGTCCAGTAGGAGTGAGTGGTCGACAGTGTCAAAGGCAGCAGAGAGGTCAAGGAGGACAAGAATGGAGTAAAGGCGATTAGATTTAGTGACAAGTAGATCATCGGTGATCTTGGCTAGGGCAGTTTCAGTGGAGTGAAGGGGGCGGAAGCCAGATTGGAGAGGGTTCAGGGAGGAGTTGGCAGAGAGGAGATCCAGGCAGCGTGAGTAGACTACACGTTCCAGAAGCTTAGAGGCGAAGGGAAGGAGGGAGACTGGCCAGTAACTAGAGGAGTCAGAGGGGTCGAGGGTGGACTTTTTGAGGATGGGAGAGACAGTGGCATGCTTGAAGGCAGAGGGGAAGGAGCCAGTGGTGAGGGAGAGATTAATGACATGTAAAGGGGGGGGGGGCAACAGTGGGAGCAATGGAGGTCAGGAGGGGATTGGGTTGAGAGGGCAGGTGGAAGGGTTGGCGGAAGAGAGCAAAGAGGAGATTTCCTTAAGGGAGGAAGGAGGAGAGGAGAAAGGGGGGAGGGGGCAGTGAGGGAGCAGGGAGAGGAGATGGGTGGGAAGCAATGTCCTGGTGGATCTTGTCAGTCTTTGAGGTGAAGAATGACGCGAGATCCTGAGCAGAAAGGGAAGAGGGTGGAGGGGGCAGGAGGGCTTGAGAAGGGAGTCAAAGGTGGAGAAGAGGCAGCGAGGGTCACGAGAGTAGGATTCAACCTGGGAGGTATAGTAGTTTTGCCTCACCAGGGAGATAGCAGAAGAGAGGGAGGAGAGGGAGAATTTATAGTGGAGGAAGTTACGGTAGGAGCGGGATATGCACCAGAGGCGTTCAGCAGCCCTGATGCCGGAGCGGAGGTAGTGGATAGTAGGGGTGAGCCAAGGACGGGGGTTTTGTGGTCGAATGGGGTGGGAGGAGAGGGGCAAGAGAGTCGGGGGTCGTGGCGAGAGTGGCGTTGAAAGAAGAGATGGCAGTGTCAGGGGAAGAGGAGGAAAAGACAGGAAGGGGGGAGAGAGAAAGCAAAATCTAAAGGGTTAATAGCCTGCAGATCACGGAAGGGGCATGGAGCTGGGGAAGAAGATGGGGGTTGGTGGGAGAGGTTGAAGGAAGCGAGGTAATGGTCGGACACGGGACAAAGGTCAAAGGAGAGGTCAGCAACAGGACAGTTTCTGGAGAAGATGAGGTCAAGAGAGTGACCGTCGGTGTGGGTGGGGGAATCAGTCCAGAGGCGGAGATCAAAGGAGGAGGCTAGGGAGAGAAAGCCGGAGATGGAGGGCTGGGAGGATGTGTCAACATGGATGTTGAAGTCACCAAGAATGAGAGTGGGGGTATCCTCGGAGAGGAAGAAGGTAAGCCAGGATTCAAAGTCCGGGAGAAAAGAGGAAAGGGGGCCAGGGGGGCAGTAGATGACAGTGACACGAAGCTGAAGGGGGGAGTAGAGACGCACAGAGTGAGCCTCGAAGGAAGGGAGGGGGGAGGGGAAAGGGGCTGGAATTGACGGGGGTTGGCAAGGAGAAGGCCCATGCCACCACCCCGGTCTTCAGGGCGGAGCCGGTGAGAGAACGAAAGGTCTCCAGAGGAGAGGGTGGCAGGGGTCACAGAGTCAGAGGGATAGATCCAGGTTTCAGTAAGTGCAAGGAGTTGAAAGTGGTGAGAAAGGAAGAGGCTGTGAATGAAGGGGGCTTTGTTGACAGTGGAGCAGCAGTTCCAGAGGGAGCAGGAGAAGGGGAGTTGATCAGGGGAAAGGCAGGGAATGCGGATGAGGTTTGGGGATGTGGAGCGATGGGGCTTGTAGGGCCTGTGTAAGGGAGGAGGGGGCTTGCAGGGAATGGTTAAGGGGGGGTGGGGGAGGAGGGGAAATAGGGAAGGGGGAAAATAAGGGGCGGGGAGGTTGGAGAAAGAGTGGAGGCGGGAGAGGGAGAATCAGGGGAAACAGGAGCAGTTAGAGAAGGAGAGGAGAGAGAAAGGATGAGGGAGTGGGGGAGATAAGGGAAGACATTGCGGTGGACGATATTCAAGGCAGAAGAGGGGATAACCAGGCCTGTGGATGGCGCGGGAAGGTCAGTGGTGATGTGAGCGATGGCTGGAAGAGGCTGTGTTGCATGGATGTCGACACTGGAGCTGGGTTCTCGCTGGCCTCGCTCCGGCCACAAAACGGCCAGCGCCCTTTTGTTGTCACCCTTCGGGCGCCGCCCAAGGCCTCACCTCCTTCCCAGGGGAGGGCGGGTGTCTCCTATGGGGGCAGGGAGAGGCGGGTCCCAGCTGTGTCAGTTACCTGCAGGAGAAGAAGCAGGATGCAGGGGGCAGGGCTTCCAAGGGGTCTGAGAAGGCTCGCCTCCTTCCTAGGGGTGCCTTCTAAGCTGAAGAGACCCAGCTTGTCAAACCGCTCTTTGTACGGAAGCCGTTCCATACCCTTTATCATTCTTGTTGCCCTTCTCTGTACCTTTTTTCTAGTTCAGCTATATCTTTTATGAGATGGGGGGACCACAACTGCACACAATATTCCAGGTGCGGTCGCACCATCCATTTGTATAGAGGCATTATGACATCCTCAGTTTTATTCTCTATCCCTTTGCGAATAACTCCTAACATTCTGTTTGCTTTTTTTGACTGCTGCTGCACATTGGGCTGAGGATTTCAGTGTATTATCTACACAGTCACTCTCAGATTCTTTTCCTGAGTGGTAACTTGGGAAACTAAGGTAACTCCTAGCTTAGTACCCAGCATTGTGTACTCATAGTTTGGGTTATTTTTCCCTATGTGCATCACTTTGCATGTGTCCACATTAAATCTCATTTTAACTACCTTGAATAACTTGGTGTCATCTGCAAATTTGATCACCTCACTCTTAACACCCTTTTCCAGATCATTAATGAATACATTGAACAGCACTGATCCCAATCCTCGCTGGCTTCCAGCCTTCTGCTCGAGCCTGGCTTCCAGCCTTCTGCGTCTCTCGGCCCGCTGCCCTACTTCTGGGTTCAGGGCCAGCTCTTCTCAACAGCCTCAGCTCTCCTAGTCATTTTCAGGCAGCGGCTGAAGAGAGCTGTGCCGCCAAGAGAGCTGCCGCCAGCCATGCTCATTTAAAAGACCAGTCCTTGCTGGCTGCTTGGGAACAAGGGTGCCGAGCTCCTCCCTGTTACAGTATCATGTGTTTATTTTAAAACCTCTTGCAAGACTTTGTGAAGTACAAATGCTTTTCCCTGGTTAAATTTAGGGAGAGACAATAATTTCAGCTCAGTATTAAGGTTGTTACTATATATTGCTCCTATATACTATATACTGCTCCTTTTTTGAGGAAAAAAGTGAGAAGTCATGAAATTTATTTGCAACTTCAGTAGTTTTGAGGCTGAATTTTAGCTGGAGCAGCTTAACTAACCTTTCATGTGGTTGAAATGGGGTAATAGTTAATTTCCCACTTGCATGAAAGCAGTTAAAGAACTTTAATGAAGCATTTTGGTCTTGAAACTGGAATTAAACATTTGAGGACTCAATCCTGTTAGGTGTTAAGCATTCTGACATCTAGCAAAGTACTCAAGCATGTGACTAGTCACACTGAAGTACATTGGATTAGCTCCTAGTGCTCAGCACTTTCAGGATTGGCCCTTAGAATAAATACAAGATGCCTGATTTAAGTGATGTTATCTTGTTCAGTTCTGAGTATAAGCGCTAATGCCCAGACCAGATGTCTCCATCTTAGGATGGCTCTAATGACAAGATCTGGTTCTCGGCTCTTTTTAGTCTATTTAAGGGAGTTATTAGCGGAAAATTTATTACTGGTCTGACCATATTTTTTCAGGTAGTCTCCCCTCATTGTAATCATTGATGGAGCTATCTGCCATCAGCACCTGCCTTCATCACCCCCCTCTCGCAATATGTGATGCACAATTCAAAAAGTGAAATAATGTTTGGGTTATTTTAGTGCTAATTTGTACTGAAAATAAAAACTATTCTCAGTATTCCATGTATGTGAAGGCACAATAATCAGCATGAAGAAAATATGATTTGGTAATTGATCACTCATGGAATTTGGTATCATTGCAGGCAGCGGTTTTATGACTGAATTTCATTGTGGGACAGCCTTCAAACTTTTCCAGGGTGTACAGGAGAGAAATGGTAGAAAAATACAGCCTGTGGCTTGGTTATGAATCTTTTATTAGGCCAACAATTAATATTTTTTAAAAAAACAAAACAGGACATTGTCACATTAAGGTTTCAAGTACTTCAGGAGGATATATTAATCCTTTCGGATTAGTAACTTGTATAGCTGCAGAAATTATAGAGCATTTTAAAATTCTGTGCAGTCAGACCCTGGAACCATCTAGTAACAGTGCCGGTCTCTTTCCCCTCTCCTCCAACCCCCCGCACCCGCCCTCAACGTTTTCTAGATTGGACATGCTCAGAGTGAGGCTTTGTAAGGGAATGGAGCACTCAGCCACCTTGGGTCCTTCCAACTGTGCTGTAGCCTGTAATGCAGATGTGTAGGAAGTGTTCTTGGATCTCCTGACCCAAAATATTTTTGTCATTAGTCTTTTTTCATGCCTAAAATCGGTTTCTTTGGTATTTGGCAGGGATTTTTTTTACCAGGTAAAATTGTGTGTTTTGCTTGTTTACCCCATCCTGGAGAAAAGGTTATTTTTTTAAATCTCCCTGGGAAAAACCAATTAGTCTGTTTTTCTTTTTAAAACCCCCGTTTCATTGATATATTGCAGATTGCAGTGGATTACACACAGATAGGTTTTAGCTACATATTCAAATTGTGATCTACAGCAGTAGATTCAGATATTAAATTACAATTGTACAAATAATAAAGGTATAAGAGAAGCCAAATTTTATGGGGACAGTATCTACTCTAGGGCAGCCTCTTCACTTGGTTGCAAGAACCATTCCTTCATGATATCAGGCTAGTCCACAGCACAGAGCAATGCTCACAAGAACTCAAGTGGAGTCTTTTTATAGATCATTTTACCATGGTGCCAGGGCAGTTCACACTACAGAATAATGTTGGAGTGGTTTCTTTAATTGGAATATATATAATGTCCATTTGTTCCAATACTGGGATGGGACTGCACCAGAAGATGACTCTAACAATGAAGACTATGTTAGAGGTGGCTTTTGGTGGCACCTCCTATAACTGTGACAGAAAGGACTATTTCAAGGTAAAGCTGTTGCCAGGAAGTTTGCCTTAAAGGTCGCTCTAGCTTTAGGACAGTCCAGAGGAGGGCCAGGTAATGATGTTCGTACAATAGGACCACTTTGAGGAGCAGACTTCCTCAGCCCCAGTGTCCTCGGATCACTTCAGGTTGGCACCAATAAAGCAGTTGAAGCTCCATTTGACTTTTGCTTTAATGCTTTCTTAATCAATTTACTCACGCAGAAGCCAGGGTTCTTAGAGTAGTTTCTGCATATTCACATCATTGGGAACAAGTACTCTGTGCAGTCAGGTCTTAAACTAGAGGTACCCAACCTGTGTTGAGTCATTTGTGGCTAGAGTTGCAAGCACAACAATATTGGATATACTTTGCATGTCTGTCTTGCTGTATTAAGTCTCAAAATGGGGTCATGTTGGCAAGGTTTTGGGATCCAGTGCCTCTTGGATTTTCTGCTTTTATGAGCCCTTTTTATACGAGACACGTCCACGCAGAGATTTGCATAGGCATGTGTGAGTGAGTCCCGTGTGTACAGCGGTGGTGACCTGTGCTCTCCCCCCCGCCCCCCTCCAGCACAGCCTGTTTAGAAAGGGCCATGGTTTCCTCATGGTTCTCTAAAATTAACAAATTATTTGTTGGCTCCTGTTTTGTAGTAAGTGACCATTTCTATGAGAGAAGGTAGCTTGCTGTTTATCCATCTTTTCATGCTAGCAAGCAGGTTACATCACCAGAATGCTCTTGGATTCCATTGTGGTACCACAGTTTAGAGGTCTGCAGTACGGTGTGGGCCCACAGGACCTGTCATCTGCCTGTGGGATGGGACAAAAACTTTCTGTAGATTAAATTGAAATTAGGTAGACAAAGTTTCATTCCATGGGAATTGGAGAATAAAATTTTGTTTAGTTTCCAGAAAATCTTTTCTGTTAGGGAGGAGCCTTGTGGTCACCCGGAACTTGCAGGGGGACATGAGAGCCTTGGTCACAGCGCTGAGTCTCTGACCTGGAGCTGGGGCTCAGTGCTGTGGGTTGCAAGCAACCCCCAGAGGCTGGGATTATGTGCAGGATTTTGTGGGATGGTGAGTGGATGGATGAAGGAAGGCCACTTTTTGGAACATGCAGGTATGAGATTTAGTGGTGTTGCAGGACAGGAGCAATCCCATGTTGGACTCTACTTTGGATGTAAACATTCTTACTCCTATCTGCTCTGCCTCATTGCTTTGTGCTGGCAAGTGAGAGAAACAAACATGTTGGGGGGGAACCCCAAAATTGCAAAACAATTTGAGAAAACCAGTAGTTGCTTTTTACTCTGGGTGAAAACAGACATGCCGCTAACCACCCTTTAACCACCCTTGGTGGTTATGCATGTTGCAAGGCTGTATTGGTGCCCTATGCAGCCCTGCAACGTGCATAAATAACCACCAGGGGTGGTTAAAGGGTGGTTAGCGTCATGTCTGTTTTCGCCCTCTGAATCCTTTCTATCCAAGATAGAAAGAGTCTTCCACCTAGGTATTAGGGAAGAAGGGTAAGAGTCACATTTCTGAAAAGCATCCCAGAGACACAGACTATCGTTCTGAGTTGGATGGAGTTTTGTCTTGTCCATATTTTTGACAATTCGGAAATGAAGGAATCAGTAGCGCTTGGTAACACCATGTTGCCTGATCCAGGTCAGACCATGAAGTTATCTTATACCGTTCCACAAACTGACCCACCATATAACTAAGACATTTGAATATATTATCTACTTGCAATAGTAGAATGATCTCCTTTTTGCAATTTTGCTAAGGCTAGATGTGGCAGGATTGCTATTCTAGTTTGGACAACTGGTAAACTTTGTCGGTGCAACCTCTGGTGAGTGAGGCAAATAAGACATGCCAGATGCTTCCTGAATGACCACTCTATTTATTATTCATACTGCTAGTAATTCACAGGAAGTAGCTGCAGCTGTACAAAGAAAGGTGACCAATGCCCTTCTGATATGAGAATTGCAAGAAGTTAGATGGCTCAATTAGGAAGTTCTCTCCTCTGCATCCAAAGTTAGGACTGTTACTAATAATTCCTGTAATGGACACGAGTTCCTGCTGTGGTTTTAAAAAAATATTCTTCTCCTTGCTTGCTTGTCCAAACATACGACATATGCTCGTATTTGCTCTTTAGACAAGATCTTTGCAGGCTAAAGGCCTATTGTTGGCAAAGCAAGAACTGAGAGCTGCTTATTATCTAGTCACATGGATTCTCAGGCCATTTCTTCTGCCATTACAATTGGAAGGTGAAGAAAAGAGAAAACTTTTCAGAAAGTAAAAACCAAACCTGTTGCCTGAATCTGTTGGTGTGCCTTGCTTTTCTAGCAGTGACATTTGTTATCTTATTTACTGCAAGACCAGTTACTTTGGCTGTTCCTCATGTTCTTATATTTACAGGTTTTTGTTTTTATGCAGGAACCTCTTATGAGATGTGGTGGCAGCCTATGCATTCTTCATCTGCTAGTAGAGCACATATTTGGACACTTGACAGCCCACAAACAGTCAACACTTGTTTCTGCCTCCTGCTTCGTAGGATGCTTGGATGATTACCAAGCTATTACTATGAACAGGAAGATCATGGGAAGGAGTATAGAAACAAACATTCAAGTTCTGCCTATCCCAGACCTCCGTTTCTCATCCTTCTTCAGGGATTTGTTTAATAAGAAAGTACTCCTGGAAGGAGGATACCTCTCATACTTCTTCTTTAAACTGTCTTATCTTCCAGGCTGTCTCTCCTTTCCTTGTAAATAGGCTAAGCATGCGCACATTCATGTTCTTGAACTCCCTCTTCCATTAGTGAGCTACCAGAGAGGTATCTGCAGGAGTTCAGAGGCAAGGGTTTCTACTCCATTATTTTGTTTGCTGCTTGCCTTTGTTTCCAGATTATTATTGACAACTCTACATCACTACACGTGAAGGAGTATTGGCCATGTCCTTTGGCACTTGTTTACCTTCACTATTAAGAATTTGCTCTTTAATTTTCAACATTTCATATTTATCTTGACTTTCTGGTTTCTTGAAAACAAAGCTTATCTGTCCTTTATCTCCTCAGTCTCTAGTCTGTTAACTTGGTGTCCTCAGTATTGCCTGGCATGTGAATCTTCACTTGGGACACTCCTGTGGTCACCATTCCACTTGAACTTTGAAGGGCTCCAAAGAACTGTGTGTTGCTCTAAATGTTCTGTTTGACTGTAGATATTCAAACTTGCATATTAACTATACTTGTATCTTGAACTCTGGAATGGATAAATGGTTAATTTGTATGTTTTCAGTGGGACTGCTAAGAATAATAAGGTTTAGAAAAACATCCCTTGTATACACATCTATCACTTCTTGTAAGAATACACTGGTGAGTGTTAATTGCTATACCTTATTGTTACACACAGAGTGGAAAATGCCTGCACTAAACTTGTACAGGCAGCACAGATGCTTCAGGCGGATCCTTATTCAGTGCCTGCTCGTGACTACCTCATTGATGGATCAAGAGGCATCCTCTCTGGAACATCAGATTTGCTTCTCACGTTTGATGAGGCTGAGGTAGGCATTCTAATCCCACTATATCTACGACTCTACAACAGTTGGGTATTGCAAATATCCATTTTAGTTTAAATTGTTACTTTGTAGTTCTTTGCAAATTTTGTTTTATTTCTGTGATAAGGTCTAAAGTAACCTTTAAGATATTAAATCTATAAATGGGAGGAGATGCAAAAGAGAGATCTTCTGCATTTGTACTTAATCATGGAGTAAGTGTCTGTGGACGTATAGTGTCTGGAAAGTTACCAGGGACTCAAGTTCACTGTTTTCCCACCAATTGGGAAAATGCAAAGAACGCTGGTCCCTGAATGTTATCTGCTGAACAAAGCTATTTCATTTTGTGATATACTTCCCCCTTTCCGAAATGCATCATGCCCATAAAAGAAATCATGAAATTAAGGCTAGCCTTTTCTGGCTGGATGAGGCAAGATGCCAGTAATAAATTTTCTTGATTGCTGTATCTCCATGTTAATTGTCATACTTAACTTTTTATACTGTTCTGAGCATCTCAGTACTAATGTTGTTTCAATTTAACAAACTTATTCTGGATTTTATGGGGGGGTGGGGAACTTCGTTTAAATGATTAGTTAGGAAGAGATGTACAGTATTAATATGTATCCTTCAAGAACAGTGAATGAAGTAAACTTTACCACAAATGTGGGAGATGAAAAGTTTTATTGATAGGCCACACCTCTAACACCACCTGAACTATGCCCTTTGTAACTTAATTTTTTTAGTGAGGATCATTTCTTGTATGTGAACATTTATAGCAAGTCATTAATAAAAATGGAAAGTGATTAAGACTACCATACAAGTCTGTCAAGATGATTGAAAGCTGGAATATGGCACTTACCTTGTGCTACAAAGTTTAGAACACAGTACGACAATAACATACTTCTAGCTATCGTCCTGTCTCGCTCCTTCTTTTTGCTTCCAAGCTGCTTGAACGTGTTGTCTACTCCCGCTGCCTTGACTTCCTATCCTCCAACTCCTATCTCGACCCCCTCCAATCTGGCTTCCGCCCCCTTCATTCTACTGAAACTGCTCTCGCTAAGATCACCAACGATCTTCTGGTGGCTAAATCTAAACGTCTCTATTCC
>QEPC01014657.1:291314-355469 GCA_003113815.1 Sphenodon punctatus
CCCGGGGTCCCCCTGGCCCCCCCCCACAGGGGCTTCACCCGTGCCCCCTGTTCCCCTCCTGTTGGGTGCCCTTACCCTTTTCCTGGGTGCCTCCTGTGGGCCCGTTCCGACGTTCAGGGCCCTTTGGCCCCACGGGGGGGTTGAGCGTGGTTCAGTGTGGTTCAGCGTGATCTCGTAACGTCTGAAATCACCCTATAGTGCGGTCTTGCGCTGTACTATATAATAATAAGCTCTCTAGAAAGTTGCCTTGTGAGGAGGCTAATGCTATAATATTACGTTTCTGTACTTAAAACTGCATATCCTTGGCTGTATGTAACCAGTACTACAAAGGGTATGCTGCATGATCACCTTGTACAATGCATACTTTTTGAAATCATGGTTTATTAATTACTCTTGTAAGTCCAGCATTCCTTTCATTCCTCATTAGTATCTTTCAGGAGGATCAACTTTTTTATGTGCACTTGCTTAACTTCCTCTAAAGACATCTTTTATGGAAGACAATTTCTAAAAACATTGTCTCCTACTTCTTGAAACTATTCCTGTTTTTGTGTTGAATCCATTGCGCACAGTGTCCTGGGAGCTACATCCTCTAGAAACGTTGATGCTACAATGGGATTTATGCATCCTGTTCTGACATGAGAGAAGAATTAGAGATGCAGTTTGCAATGTGTATATAATAATAATAATAATAATAATAATAATAATAATAATAATAATAATAATAAATATTTATTGTTGGCTTCACGGCCATCACAAATTAAAACAAATTTGAATACACATAAAAAAACATAAGTTACAGAAGTAAAAGCTCGTACCGACACACTATACAAACCCCTCCATCTCATTCATCTCTACTTTCAACTTAGAATTATATAACGCCATCCCATCTATCAAATCCTTCCACCTGTAGCATATTTCAGTGTTCCCCGTAACATATGTCTATCTAGATTTTCCATCGCTTTACAGCGGATTTGTGGAGCTCTTACACAAAAATTGCAACCTTCTTCGACCTTTCAGGGTTATTGTCATTTAATAAAAAAAGCAATTGTTGGCGTGCAGGGCGGGAAGAATCACAGCCTGTTACTGATGTTACTGACTATTTAAACAACTGCATGCGCAGGAGAGTATAGGCTCTGCGCAAGTCTTTCTTGCCAATAAGGTCCAAGTATTTCTCAAAGACATGGACCTTTTTTATCTGCTGAAAGTATGGCGCTACCTTCCAATTTGCTATCTCAGCAATATCTTCTTGCTTGGCCGCATCCCTGAGAGTGGTTTTTATGATAAATTTCTGCTGTCCAGAGGGTTTACCCAGCAAAAACTCGGGGGAGAGGCCCATGCCATTCAGCACTCGAATAACCTCCCTTATCCATGGATAAGTGGGCGGATAGGTCTGGTTCAGTTCCTCCTGCAAACACAGGGAGGTCAAGCAGGATTCTGGCCGGGCACACACTTTAACCCAATACAGGAGATTTTTAAGGCGCAATATACTTGCAACTGAGACAATCCCAGTCTCCGCCCTGACAATTACACTGGGAACCGCCTGAGGGATTCCCAGGAGGCTTCGCAAAAACTTGTTTTGCACAATCTCCAACTCCCTATCTTGTATCCCTACTTGAAAGACTTCAGCCCCATAAGTGAGAGTATTTTGTACCTTGGTTGAAAGCACCTTCAAGATATGAGATAAAGGGGTATTCTTAAAATTGCTTGCCAAACCCAGGATGCCCTTGGCTCCTGCATTGGCTTTGAGGGCGAGATAATGCTTGTGCCGCTTCCAATTAGATTGGTTAGAGAAGCACATCCCCAGATATACAAAGCTTCCCACCTGCGACAACTCCTTATTCCCTATCAGCCAGGTATATTCCTTCTTCGCCTTATCCAACACCATAACCTGGGGCTTCTTGCGATTTACTTCCAGTCCCTTTTTCCTACAGTACCGTAGAAACTGTTCTAGCTGTGCCTCCAATCCCTTCTTTGTCTGAGCTACCAAAACCACATCATCCGCATACATGAGGACTGTGACTGCTCGGTTCCTGAGTTTTGGCGGGTGTCCCTCGATTGTCATCAGTTCCTCAATTAAATCACCCAAATAAATATTAAACAAGACTGGTGCAAGCACACAGCCCTGCCTTACCCCCTTGTTAGTTGTTACAGAGTTCTTTGATATCACTTGGGGGGACACCCTCACCCATGCCCTATTGCGTTGATGCAGCTGGATTATCTGGGCCAAAAGTGTCCCATTGATACCTAAGGAATACAACCTTTCCCAGAGTTTCTCTCTTGGCACTGGATCAAACGCCTGGCGCAGATCCATAAAGGCCAAAAACATACTACCTGGCCTTATCCGGGTGTATTTTGTAATTAAGTGAGATAGTATATTACAGTTATCCATAACTGAGCACCCTTTCTTGAATCCATATTGCTTTTCTGGGGTGATCCTATTCATTGCTACCCATGACTCCAGCTGTTCTAGAAGACCCCTTACATACAATATACCCAGGACTGGTATTAAGCTTATTGGTCTGTAGCATCCTGGGTCCCGCTGGTCTCCCCTTTTAAAAATGGGGACTATCACAGATTCCCCCCACTCCTGCGGGACATTATGTGTCCGGTTGATCCAGGTAAAAAATCTAGCTAGCCAGGGGACCCACCAGGTGGGGTGCAGTTGCAGAACCTCTGCAACAATCCAGTCGTGCCCTGGTGCCTTGTTCTTCCTTAAAGCTCCAATGTGGCCAATCACTCACTCTTTGGTGACCACCTCAGTGAATTCTCCTACTCCCTTTCCCTGGGTTTCGCCCTCGGCAAGTTTGACCAACATTATTCCCCTGTCCTGGCCCTCCCCTGTATGTAGTCCCCTGAAGTGTTCCAGCCAGTCTTCTTCTGCTATTACTACCAGGCACGATTTCGCCTTTTGTTCCATGCCTGCTTTTATTATTTGCCAGAATTGTCTGGTATCATTTGTTGCCGCAGCAACACTAAGTTTGGCCCAAATCCTCTGACTATTTTGGAGTTTTTTCCCTTCGATAAGGGCCTTATACCGACTCCGTGCTCTAAAATACTCTTGCTTATGGGTTATTGAATAGGATTTCAACCACCGACATCTGACTCTTGCCTGGATCTTTTCCCTCTGTTGGCATTCTGCATCGAACCAACCCCCTTGAAACTCCTCTGGTATCTACCTTCTTTGATAATACTTGCTGCCCCAAGCTGTCTACTATCGACTTGTAGCTCTCCAAACAGGACTGCATATCCTCTTGGTTCTCTGCAAGCATTTTTTCTCTAAACTTGACCATATCATCCCCTTGAAGTAAAAGCCAAGCTTCTACAGCCACTTGACTATTCCACTTCCTATGATATCTCGCAGTCTTCTGGGATTACAGGAATTGTCCCTTTCACACACCCCGGCTATTGTACCTCACCTTTGTTGATATAAATGGCATGTGGTCACTTTCGGGTCTGAGATAAGTACCTGAATTCCTGCGAAGACGTTGCAGTGACTACAGTCCGTTACAAAGTAGTCTACCACACTCCTCCCGTTACAATTTATGAGGGTGAAGTCTGTTACGGGGAAACATGGGGTCACATACGTGTAAAATGGGACTACATGTTTGGTAAATGTGCAATGTCAAAGGTTCCACATGTTTGTAAGTTCAACTTTGAGAATGGTAGAACTCAAATTACAGCTCAGGTTGGGCCTCTCACACGTCACAAGTCTGCAGGAACTACAAGAGATAACAAAACGTGTATTGAAAGCTGGCTTGCTAGACGAGCCTATGGAGATGCTAATGAACTTCCATGTTTACCTGGGGATGCGTACGTGCTCTGGGACACATTCCCTAAAGGCGGGAAAACCCAGACAAAGAAAGTTAAAATNCTGATGTTACTGACTATTTAAACAACTGCATGCGCAGGAGAGTATAGGCTCTGCGCAAGTCTTTCTTGCCAATAAGGTCCAAGTATTTCTCAAAGACATGGACCTTTTTTATCTGCTGAAAGTATGGCGCTACCTTCCAATTTGCTATCTCAGCAATATCTTCTTGCTTGGCCGCATCCCTGAGAGTGGTTTTTATGATAAATTTCTGCTGTCCAGAGGGTTTACCCAGCAAAAACTCGGGGGAGAGGCCCATGCCATTCAGCACTCGAATAACCTCCCTTATCCATGGATAAGTGGGCGGATAGGTCTGGTTCAGTTCCTCCTGCAAACACAGGGAGGTCAAGCAGGATTCTGGCCGGGCACACACTTTAACCCAATACAGGAGATTTTTAAGGCGCAATATACTTGCAACTGAGACAATCCCAGTCTCCGCCCTGACAATTACACTGGGAACCGCCTGAGGGATTCCCAGGAGGCTTCGCAAAAACTTGTTTTGCACAATCTCCAACTCCCTATCTTGTATCCCTACTTGAAAGACTTCAGCCCCATAAGTGAGAGTATTTTGTACCTTGGTTGAAAGCACCTTCAAGATATGAGATAAAGGGGTATTCTTAAAATTGCTTGCCAAACCCAGGATGCCCTTGGCTCCTGCATTGGCTTTGAGGGCGAGATAATGCTTGTGCCGCTTCCAATTAGATTGGTTAGAGAAGCACATCCCCAGATATACAAAGCTTCCCACCTGCGACAACTCCTTATTCCCTATCAGCCAGGTATATTCCTTCTTCGCCTTATCCAACACCATAACCTGGGGCTTCTTGCGATTTACTTCCAGTCCCTTTTTCCTACAGTACCGTAGAAACTGTTCTAGCTGTGCCTCCAATCCCTTCTTTGTCTGAGCTACCAAAACCACATCATCCGCATACATGAGGACTGTGACTGCTCGGTTCCTGAGTTTTGGCGGGTGTCCCTCGATTGTCATCAGTTCCTCAATTAAATCACCCAAATAAATATTAAACAAGAAAGGTGCAAGCACACAGCCCTGACTTACCCCCTTGTTAGTTGTTACAGAGTTCTTTGATATCACTTGGGGGGACACCCTCACCCATGCCCTATTGCGTTGATGCAGCTGGATTATCTGGGCCAAAAGTGTCCCATTGATACCTAAGGAATACAACCTTTCCCAGAGTTTCTCTCTTGGCACTGGATCAAACGCCTGGCGCAGATCCATAAAGGCCAAAAACATACTACCTGGCCTTATCCGGGTGTATTTTGTAATTAAGTGAGATAGTATATTACAGTTATCCATAACTGAGCACCCTTTCTTGAATCCATATTGCTTTTCTGGGGTGATCCTATTCATTGCTACCCATGACTCCAGCTGTTCTAGAAGACCCCTTACATACAATATACCCAGGACTGGTATTAAGCTTATTGGTCTGTAGCATCCTGGGTCCCGCTGGTCTCCCCTTTTAAAAATGGGGACTATCACAGATTCCCCCCACTCCTGCGGGACATTATGTGTCCGGTTGATCCAGGTAAAAAATCTAGCTAGCCAGGGGACCCACCAGGTGGGGTGCAGTTGCAGAACCTCTGCAACAATCCAGTCGTGCCCTGGTGCCTTGTTCTTCCTTAAAGCTCCAATGTGGCCAATCACTCACTCTTTGGTGACCACCTCAGTGAATTCTCCTACTCCCTTTCCCTGGGTTTCGCCCTCGGCAAGTTTGACCAACATTATTCCCCTGTCCTGGCCCTCCCCTGTATGTAGTCCCCTGAAGTGTTCCAGCCAGTCTTCTTCTGCTATTACTACCAGGCACGATTTCGCCTTTTGTTCCATGCCTGCTTTTATTATTTGCCAGAATTGTCTGGTATCATTTGTTGCCGCAGCAACACTAAGTTTGGCCCAAATCCTCTGACTATTATGGAGTTTTTTCCCTTCGATAAGGGCCTTATACCGACTCCGTGCTCTAAAATACTCTTGCTTATGGGTTATTGAATAGGATTTCAACCACCGACATCTGACTCTTGCCTGGATCTTTTCCCTCTGTTGGCATTCTGCATCGAACCAACCCCCTTGAAACTCCTCTGGTATCTACCTTCTTTGATAATACTTGCTGCCCCAAGCTGTCTACTATCGACTTGTAGCTCTCCAAACAGGACTGCATATCCTCTTGGTTCTCTGCAAGCATTTTTTCTCTAAACTTGACCATATCATCCCCTTGAAGTAAAAGCCAAGCTTCTACAGCCACTTGACTATTCCACTTCCTATGATATCTCGCAGTCTTCTGGGATTACAGGAATTGTCCCTTTCACACACCCCGGCTATTGTACCTCACCTTTGTTGATATAAATGGCATGTGGTCACTTTCGGGTCTGAGATAAGTACCTGAATTCCTGCGAAGACGTTGCAGTGACTACAGTCCGTTACAAAGTAGTCTACCACACTCCTCCCGTTACAATTTATGAGGGTGAAGTCTGTTACGGGGAAACATGGGGTCACATACGTGTAAAATGGGACTACATGTTTGGTAAATGTGCAATGTCAAAGGTTCCACATGTTTGTAAGTTCAACTTTGAGAATGGTAGAACTCAAATTACAGCTCAGGTTGGGCCTCTCACACGTCACAAGTCTGCAGGAACTACAAGAGATAACAAAACGTGTATTGAAAGCTGGCTTGCTAGACGAGCCTATGGAGATGCTAATGAACTTCCATGTTTACCTGGGGATGCGTACGTGCTCTGGGACACATTCCCTAAAGGCGGGAAAACCCAGACAAAGAAAGTTAAAATGCTATATAAGGACAGAGATCCCAGAGGGAAGAGAGACTGCTTGGAGATTTCTTGCAAAGCTTCTTGGAGAGAACATCTGCATATGAATGAGCAGCCTGTCAACAGCAGGCTGGGGGAAAGAGTATGAAGTGAGAGAGGCGAATTGCTCTTTGCAACTTAGAAACTATCACCCAGCCACTTACATCATGGCTGAGAAAACCAGAACTTCTGGACCTTGTTTAGGGTAAGATGAATAGTTTAGGAACTCAACAATAGAAGGTAGAAATGCGTTATATTTACCTTTGATTTCTAATAACACTCTGTTTAACTACCTTGTTTATGTAATCAATAAATATACTTCTTACTTTATAAAGAAGTGGTCTAGTGTCTAATATTGGAACACAAGTGAGCTACAAGAGCCCTCAAGCTCTTGCGAACCCAGAGAGTAAAGAGTCTGGAAACGGGAAGGATCGGGCCCTTGGGTGACAAGAAGTTTCATTGTGGCACACTTGAATTAGCCAGTGAGAGAAACTGATTCAAGAGAACTGTGCGCAAGGGAAACTGAGTCACTCAAACCCGATAAGTGGGAGTGCGGACCCCCAATCCCATGACATTGGCGCCCAACGAGTAAGGGTTAATGCTCAGCTTGTGGATCAATGTGTAGACAGTAGAGGAGCAGTGCCAGCTGACTGGACTCCTCTGAGGGGATTTAAATCCCAAACCGGCAGAGTCTGAAAGCCCCAGGAGTTGGGAAATCAGCTCTGAGAAGGTGGAAACTAGTAGATCCTTGAACAGAGTGTGTTAAGTTTGTTATTTTAATTTTAATTTCGGGCCAGGGGAAGTGCCAAAATAGGGCTGCCAAAGCGTTTCTCCAAGCTCGTGAAGAGAGAATTGGAAAAAGAGGCACAGGCCAGACACCTCCAAACAAGGGGGAAAGCAAAGTAGCAACTGAAACAGCTGATCCGAGACTTTGAAATGAGCACAGACAGCAATGGGACGGAGGCAGCAATTCCCCCTCCACTGAGTTCCCCTCCGCCCAACCTACAACCAGCAGATGCAGATAGAAACGCACTGCCGAATGTACCAACAAACCCCCTCCCAAATGACCAGCAGCCAGGGGGACAAGGCTCAAACTCTGAACTCGAGATGGCCAGACTGAGGATGGACCATGAACTCAGAATGGCGAAAATAAACCAGGAAGAAAAAGAGAGAGAGAGAAAGGAAAATGACAAACAGAGAGAACAACAACTCGCTCTCCTTAAAATGCAGATAGACGCTGGAATAAAGACTCCACTTCCTCAAGCAGGTAACATGGGAATCAACGCAGAAGGCAGAATCCGGGACTACGCCCCACTGATCCCACAATGCGAGGGGAATCAAAGCATAGAAGAATACTTCTCAACAGTACATCATGTTTTTCTTCAGGAACAGATCCCAAAGGAACTGTGGCTCAAATTAGTGTTACCCAAGCTTCCAGTGAAGGCAAAACAGGTTTTCAACACGAAAAAGGAGGAATCTCCAGGACTGACTTTTGATGATTTCAAACAGGCAGTTCTGGAAGCCTACAGAATAACTCCAGAAACTTTTCACCAGAAATTATGCAGCTTCAAAAAGGTACAGGAAATGTCTTACTCAGATGTCTGTAATTCTTTGAAAAATTATGGTGTAAAGTGGTTGGATCCAGGTGGGAACGCCACTAAGGAACAAATTATTAACTCTGTATTATTTGAACAATTCTATACCGTGTGTAGCCCAAATTTAAAAGCACACCTGCTGAATCTGGAGATCAAAAATCTCAAAGAGGCAGGGGCAAGGGCTGATGCATTCACAGAAAATGCTATCTTGGCTTATGGAGAAAAGAAACCACAAAATGGGGAAAAATCCAAACAAGGGTTTTACCATAAGCAGAATGGGTACAATCCACAAACCCAGAACAAGCCAAACGAGAATGAGGGAGGTGGGAGACAGAACTCACCCAAACTTCAAAGAGCACACACACCCCAATCCCCTACTAATGGTCCAAGAGAGTGTTATAATTGTAAACTAACAGGGCATATGGCAAGAGAATGCCCCCCCAAAAGAGAGTATCATAGCCCTAACCCCAAGAGCACTGAGAACCAGATTGAAGCTAACTTGGCCTCAGTGAGGATAGACGCTCCCACAGGGGCTTATGTCTGTTACACACTCCAAGACCCCCCCACAAATAATGCACACCTCTTCAGACCAGCCAAAGTCAATGGCATGCACTGTGTGGGTCGAATTGATAATGGGCAGATTGGGTCATGGTCAGACAGAATTTGATCCCCAAACCTTGTTACACCCCCAACAAAGTCTGTCAGTTGCTACAAGGGACTAGACGATGAACTCCCCACAGCCAATGTGGAGTTGGAATGGGAGGGGGTGAAGGGACAAATCCTAGTCGCCGTGCTCCCCACAACCGCAAAGCACAAGCTGTTGGTGGGGAATGGCATAAACAGATGGCTGCTGAACGGGCGGGTGGAAAAAACCCAATCCCAGAAACACGGGGGGCCAGAGAGCACCCTGGGAACAGAGGGTGAGGGGCAGCAAGGCTCCGAAGACCCTAAACATGGGGAGCCAGAGAGCACCCAGGAAAAGGAGGGGGAGGGACAACAAGACTGTTGCACCTCTACCCCTAAACCATGGGGAGACACAGAACAACCCTAGTGGAGGGGAAGGGTCACAGGAAGCCTTTACAGGTCCTGTACCCCACATAGTGACCTCCACTCAGGGACAGCAAAACCCCAAACAGGAGTCCCCAAACCAGCCAGAAGGCAGGGGAGGACAAGGCTCGGGGAGTGAACTGCCAATCTCTGTCTCACATGGGAAACTGCAGGAAGTGAAACTGCAGGAAGCGAAGCAAATGGGTCAAACTGATTCTGAAGCCCAGGACTTGACAACCCACCTTACACAGGAGGGACCCTATCCTGCAGAATCACACACAGTAACCACCTCAGCGGGAGAGGCAGAGGCTGAAAGGGGGTTGCAGAATGACCCGGAGGCTTGTTGTCGTACCTTAAGAGAGGGTGGGAAGCGGCTGACTGAACCCAAGTGGTTACAGGCAAGCCGGGAGGTGGAGGATTCTACCTTGGGAGGAGGCGGGAAGGTACAGGAAACTTTTCCCGGGATGGAGGTGGGAATGAGGGATATCTCTTCCCCAGGGATAGAAATGCAACACCCTGTAATCCTACAGAGCCAGGGGCAACAGTCAAAGAGTGAACTGTGCACCTTGGTCTTACCTAAGGAGGAGCAGGAACAAATCTCTGAAGCAAAAGCTGCAAATAAGGAAACAGTTTACAGAGTACAGACTCAAAGCGCTGCACTCAACCTAAACCTTCCGGAGTTTGGTGTGGGAAGGTCTGAAGGGATACTTGCAGATTCTCACGCCCATGTCACAAAGTCAGACTCCCCAAAAGGAGAAAGACATGGTTATACAGACCCAGGGGATCCTGGGGGGACAGGCAGAGGGTGGGGGAAGGGCACAGAAAAAACTGCTCACAATAGCCCGTCCACAGACACAATCTCTGACTGGGCTGTTGGCTGGAATCCAAATCCATCCAGCCACAGCATCACAGCCAAGGGGGAAATAAGAATGCCACATGGCAACACTGGGAATGACAACATTAATCCTGGTGAAAAGTGTTTGGAAATGCAGAGTCACACAGACAACAAAGGACTGGTACTCAGTACTGTAAAAATTACTCCACACTTCCTCTGTTGTATCCTAATATTACTTCTGATGGGCACAGACATGCGGCCAGTGGGAAACAGGCTGCCAGATAGTTTGCAAAGATGGCCAGGCTTGGTGACTGGGGAGCACAGGTTGTTAACATGGCGTTCCAACCCATTTGTGTCAGTCTTAGGCAAACACTTACTGAGGTACCATTCACACGATGACTCCACTACGACATGGTGGAAAACACGGGAACACGATAGCCCGACACAGCTGACAGATGGTTTGAAAAACCAAGGGTATAAGTTTCATGCTACCACATGGAAAGGTATGGAGGGGGCAGACCCCTACACACACCCAAAGGACACGCCAGACGCCAGCCTCAGCATGTTACGAGACGCTGACGTGTCTCTTCATGATGCTATCTTACGGGGGGGCTGTCACGGGGAAACATGGGGTCACATACGTGTAAAACGGGACTACATGTTTGGTAAATGTGCAATGTCAAAGGTTCCACATGTTTGTAATGTCAACTCTGAGAACGGTAGAACTCAAATTACAACTCCGGTTCGGCCTCTCAAACGTCACAAGTCTGCAGGAACTACAAGAGATAACAAAACGTGTACTGAAAGCTGGCTTGCTAGACGAGCCTATGGAGATGTTAATGAACTTCCATGTTTACCTGGGGATGCGTACGTGCTCTGGGACACATTCCCTAAAGGCAGGAAAACCCAGACAAAGAAAATTAAAATTCTATATAAGGACAGAGATCCCAGAGGGAAGAGAGACTGCTTGGAGATTTCTTGCAAAGCTTCTTGAAGAGAACATCTACATATGAATGAGCAGTCTGTCAACAGCAGGCTGGGGGAAAGAGTATGAAGTGAGAGAGGCGAATTGCTCTTTGCAACTTAGAAGCTATCACCCAGCCACTTACATCATGGCTGAGAAAACCAGAACTTCTGGACCTTGTTTAGGGTAAGATGAATAGTTTAGGAACTCAACAATAGAAGTTAGAAATGCGTTATATTTACCTTTGATTTCTAATAACACCCTGTTTAACTATCTTGTTTATGTAATCAATAAATATACTTCTTACTTTATAAAGAAGTGGTCTAGTGTCTAATATTGGAACACAAGTGAGCTACAAGAGCCCTCAAGCTCTTGCGAACCCAGAGAGTAAAGAGTCTGGAAACGGGAAGGATCGGGCCCTTGTGTGACAAGAAGTTTCATTGTGGCACANGAACCCAGAAAGTAAAGAGTCTGGAAACGGGAAGGATCGGGCCCTTGGGTGACAAGAAGTTTCATTGTGGCACACTTGAATTAGCCAGTGAGAGAAACTGATTCAAGAGAACTGTGCGCAAGGGAAACTGAGTCACACAAACCCAATAAAGTGGGGGTGTGGACCCCCAATCCCGTGACAAAGACTCCTCCTGAAGAATCCTCACCTCTACCGTTCAGGACAACCAAACCGCATGATACTATAACCTCCATCATTTGTCTCCACTGTTCAGTAACTACAGGGTTGCTTGATCTCCTTTTTGGACAGAGATCTGACAGCATAACATTATATTCTAAATCTGCACCTATCTCGTCCCCTATCCTTGCGTTCCAATCGCCTGCTATCACCAGAACTGCTTCAGGGAACCTATCTAACATTTGGTTTATCACCTCTTTTAATGTGATTCATATCTTTGGATCAAAAAACCTGGATTGAGAGGGGGGGGGGGATATACACATTCAACAGCAGGAAACTGTTCCCTGGGTTTAATTCCCATTTCAACAATTGATAAGCTGCATCTCCTGCAATCTTTTTGACTATAATATCTTTACAGCCTAATGAGATCAGGGTCACTAGCCCTCCTGACGGCCTGCGTTTCTTACTATATTTCAGCGCCCCCTGTCAATAACTTCTATACCCCTGAATCTGCATATCCTCATCCTGCATTAACCAGGTTTCTTGCAAGAATATTCTATCATAATCTGCCAGAAATCCAATCCATTCTTTATCTTTCATCTTCCGCTTGCAACCACCAACATTCCATGACAGAAAGGTAATCTCCTTGGTTCCAGCAGTCCTGCTCAAGACTATGGCTCCTAGCATTGTCTGCCTCTCATATGAGCACATAATATTATCAGTCCCACCAAAGATCTTCTGATTGTCTCCTCCCAGCGCAACTTGCAATCCCCCGATAGTCCAGGGTTGGCTCCCACTAATCTGTTGCTGTAATTGTCAGAACTTGGGCCTCAGCTCCCCATCTGGCGACTTTAATGATAAATGCTTCCTCTCGCCTGGAGGAGCTTCCCCCATAAACCGACTGACTTCCTTAGGGGAGGACCGGGGCCTATAAATAACCATGTGATCTAAAGAGTGGGAATCAGAGCAGGTCTCAACTGCCTGCACTATGGTCCCCTCTACCCTCTCCATGTCAGCTACCCCCACTACACGGCCATCTGAATCGCTTGAACTTACCGGATCTGGAGATCCTGTTTCGTCCAGCCTAAGCCACTCCTGCTTGAAACATGGAGCCATTCTTCTACCAGTTATATCTGGGTTCCTTACTGGCCCCTGCTGCCTGACAAGTAAGGACCTCGCCAGGGTATTCTCTACCCTTTGTATATAAATTCCTGTTGCTTTCATACAACCTCTTCTTTCCCACATCCTTTCTTGGGTCTGGGGAGAGGAAAAAACCAATTCCCACCTCCGAAACCACCCTCTATCCAGTAATACTCTAATGTTCTGAGTATCCTCCTCTTTGACCTCCAAGGACATTTTCTCCTGTACAGTGGCCATAAATCAGGAAACATCCAGAGCCCCATGTTTAAAAAAAGGGTATTTCCTTTTCTTATTAAAATGGAAAATCAACGCTGTGGCCCACCGGACGACTGTATCCTGTGGCCAGATTAGTAAAGGCATAGGATTCTTCCTACAAAGTATCCCTGCTTTGGGGGGGGCAAACACCTCATACTCTTTGAGGGATCAGTGCGAGTAATCGCAGGCTCGCCCTCCCTAAAAGTTCTACCTTCAGGCTGGTCAAGCTTCCCTGTTCCCTGGGTCTCAGACAGACCGGCCATCATTGAGGCCTCCAAACTTGGATCGATCCGCTGACCTGCTCCATCCACATTCATCTGCAGACCAGGTTGCGTCTGCGTAGCAGCGTCTTTCTGCTATAGACTAGTTACCTCACGGGAATTTATTTTCCCAGTCCAAGAACTGAATTCGAGCCACAATCCTCCTACCAGAACCTTCATAGCAAAAAGCAAATCTGTGGCCTGGTTGAACTTTCATTCTAGCTCTTTAAACCGGGTATCAAGATCGATCTCCAGTCTTAAATTCAAATCATCAAACTTATGATGAAGTGAACTAACTAACTGCTTGAGATCATCTGGAAGGAAAGCTTGTTCTGACCTCCCTTGCCCCTGCGACTGATTGTCAGCTGGTTTTGGTGTACTAAACCGACTAGCTTCTAATGAGACCCCATTTGATATACGTGCTGCGGGGCTTGGGCAGAAAAAATGAGTAAGCTTGGTTTGATTGAAATTAGGGGGTCTTTGGCTTCCATTCACACTCTCGGCCAGACCTATTTCTTCTGCCAGGGAAATCAGAGCCTGAAGTGCTCTAGATCTTAGCTCCATAATTCCCTACTATAACTAACAAAAGCCCCTTACAATTATCTGTTATCAAGGAACCCTTCCAATAACTCAGCAATGGATCCGATACTGAGCTTCCCAACCCCCACACCTTTAGTACACGTTCAGAGCTAAATTTCGAAGCTAATTAAATATGGTAATAATATTCAATGGACATCTAACAAAATAGCTGGCCTTTGCCTGGCTCGTGCCCTTAGGCGCAACCCGCTCCGGCACGCACCTCCAACACCACCGCATGCGCGCAACTCATTCAATTAACTCCAGAGGCGGGGAGGAGCCGACACAGGTGGGTCCAACAAGGTGCTTGAGTGTGTTGCTATCTGCCGCCAACAGGCTAGGTCCAGAGCCCTGCACCGCAGCGCCCCAACACAACAGGCAGCGGGGTCCTGGGGAATCCCAGCTCCCCCGGCCTCGTTCTCCCAAGCCGCCTCCGGCCGTTTGTCTCAGATAAAGCCAGACGAGAGGCTCTTCCTTTCAATTGTGAGAGATTCTTCTCAAAACAGACAGATGACGCTTGTATGGAAGAAAGCTCTCATTGGCTCTTCTGTCTCCAGCTGGCCTTCACAGCCGTGTGCTCCAGTTCCTGAGAATGGGAAAAACCAAGCCCAGGTCCTCTTCCCCCAGCCAGTATCCAGTATTTATAATATGGGGAGGCTTTGGTATTATTAATACCCGCTCTCATCCTCTATCTGTCAATATCTGTTATCCTCATCTTTAACATCTTAATAACTTCTTTGCTCGTCTTATCCCAGAGAAAACCCTCCAAAAAGCCCAAAGCCCTAAGGCTTTGCCACCAAGGATCTTTACCTCTTTCATGGTCGAGGAGCTTTTCCTGAAGCGCCCTACGGGCTAGGGAGTTTTCAGAAGCCTCCCTTAATTCCGCCCAAAATGATAGCGAACGAGTTTGAATTTTAGCCTCTATAGATAGGTTTCCCACTTCCAAATTGATCAGAATTCCTTTGGTTGAGCAGGGTATAGCCAGAATTCTTCTCCACACTCCATTAATTACTGCCTCCAATTTTGCCAATTTATGTGTCCTCAGCCCCCAGATTGATACACCATACAATGCGCTTGCCAAGACCTTCCCTTCTATAAGTCGCTTGATTATCATAATGTTTTGCTGTCCATATTGCATTAAAAAATGATGGATTGCCAATAACTCTATTGTTTTTGCTTCACCGTGCTTATATGTGCGTTCCATAATCCATTGTGGGCAAAGATTATACCCAAATATTTGTATGCTCGAACTGCTCTAACTTATGTTTTCCCAGAGTCCAGTTGCCTCTTGCATATTTATTGGCAAAAACCATAATTAATTGCCAACCTCATCTCTTTACATTTCGCTTCAAACTCTACGAGTGCCCTTTCCAAACCTAATTTACTAAGGGACAACAACACAATATCATCCGCATATAATAACATAAAGATTCTTCTAGATCCTAACTTAAGCAGATGATATTTTCCTACATCATTTAAAGACGTCACCAATATAGTTATGTAAATATTAAATAATGTTGGTGCTAAAAGACATCCCTGGCATACGCCCCTTTTCGTCAGCACTGGTGCTGTTAAACAACCCTTTGGGTGGACTCTCACTCTCAGCGTAGTATTCGTATATAGCGCCTTAATCAGACCCATCAGGCGTTTGTCTGTCTGTAGCCTATTAAGCTCCTCCCACAAACTTTCCCTACAGATAAGATTAAACGCCATAGATAGATCTATAAAAGCAGCAAGATCTTCCTCTTTCGCCTCTTATATTTATCAATTAAATGATCCAGGACAAAGGCTTGATTAATAGTCGAGCTTCCCCACCTAAATCCCGCCTGCTCTTCCGCCAATATTCCTTCATCCTCAACTCATTTTAATAAACCGTTTAATAAAAGCCTCGTATACACATATTGGTCTGAAACTCATAAAAACCACCAAAAGCTTAATGTGCTTAGTTCAAACCTGTACATTCACTGGGGCAAAAGGAGAATAAAATATCTTTCTCCTAATTCTGCACGAGCACATGTTTCTGGAAAACTTAAGAACTTTTATCTTCCAAATGGAATGCCCAACAAACTGTTTAACACATGTATAATACATTAGTGCGTTTAATTTCATATAAAGACTTTGGTGCCTGCTACTTTGATATAATTTGGCTTAACAGTGTCTTTTTATTTGTGTAATAATAATAAAAACTTGAAATTATGCTATCTCTGAACCAACAGTGCAGCATCCCCTCTAGCATCCTAACTAAAAGCACTTCACACATCCTCATAGTTTTGCTTCTCTGATATCCATAACTACTGTAATTATGAATGGAAAAACTGTCTAAAAATTATTTTTTAGTGACAATACTTATGAGAAACAAAACTGTGCAGCTTATTCAAGATGCCAAGCCTCGTGGTTTTCTCTACACAGTTGTAACAAATACTGTACCTGTCATTGTGCTTTATTGTTACAAAGAACAATTCTAATTAAATTTGAGCTAACAAATGTTGGACTGTGTTTCTTTCTAGGTTCGTAAAATAATTCGTGTCTGCAAAGGAATTTTGGAATATCTAACCGTGGCAGAAGTAGTGGAGACTATGGAGGATTTGGTGACCTACACAAAGAATCTGGGGCCAGGTTAGACACTTCTAATATGCTCTCTGAATATATTTGTGTATAGGTTCCCCGCCTCCCCTTCCTCCAGTAGTTGATCGAGGTAAGTTGTTAAAGATGAGATGAATGGTAGCAGCACTTCAAAAGTGTAAGGTGCTCTTGTCGTCATTATTATTATTATTAGCAAGCATTTATATAGTGCCAGCAATGTACCTAGCGTTTTATAAAGTAATGAAATAGACATGGTCCCTGCCTAGGGCTTACAATCTGAGAGACTGGGGGGTAGGGGAGACAAAGGAAGGGGAACAGAGGGAGAGACAAGGAGTGTAACATTCACGAATATGCAAGGGCCCAGGTGCACGTGCTTGGCTTGGTTACATCGAAAATGATGGCTGGCTGGTCCGTGTGGTGAGGATACAAGCACATAGACCTCAGGTAACAGAATGTACTGGATGGTAGGTATCAGCAGGAGTTAGGAGAGGGGAGCGAGGAGTTGGGGGAGGGCAGAGTGGAAGAGGTGGGTCTTGAGGGAGGGATTTGATGGTACGAAGGGAGGGGGCGAGGTGAATGTGGGCAGGGAGGGAGTTCCAGGCGTGGGGGACAGCTAGGGAGAAGGGACGAAGGCCGTTAGGGGAGGCGTGGGAGGGCAAGAGAGGGGACAGAGGAGAAGCGGAGTTCACGGACTGGAGTATGGAGGGAAATTAGTGCAGAGAGGTAGGGGGGAGCAAGGTTGTGAAGAGCTTTATAGGTGACGATTAGGCGCTTGCGTAGGATTCGTTCAGGAAGGAGGAGCCAGTGAAGAGAGGAGAGGAGGGGCTGCGCGTGGTCGAAGTGACAGGCAAGGTGGATGAACCTGGCAGCAGAGTTTTGGATGGAGCTAAGGGGAGAAAGGTTCTCACCTTTCTTATTGAGGGAGGCCAGTGAGAAGGAGGTTACAGTAATCAAGGCAAGAGATGACCAGGGCATGAACAAGGGTTTTGGCAGAGGAGACAGAGAAAAGGGTGAATCTTAGCAATGTTATGGAGGTAGAAGCGACAGGATTTGGCAACCGAGTTGATGCAGGGTTTAAAAGAAAGGGGTGAGTCAAAGATGAAGCCTAAGCTACAGGCTTGTGGGACGGGAAGAATGGTGACCCTGTTGATGAGGATCGACAGGGAAGAGGAAGAATGAGGGTGGAAGAGTTCAGCTTTAGCCATGTTGAGTTTGAGTTGACGTTGAGACATCCAGGTAGAGATGGCAGAGAGCCAGCTGGTGAGGCGAGCTTGAATAGATGGGGGGGGAGGGAGAGAGAGAGAGTGAGTTGAGTGTTAGTCCCCCACAATATCTCTGTGAGGGATGGCATGGAGTGGTGGTGGTCCCATTTACAAATGGAAAATGAGGCTGAGAGGGGGGGATTGGCCAATGCCACCTGATGTGTCCACGGTTGAGGCAGGATTTTTCCATAGGTCATGAGCTCCGAGTGTAGTGGCAGGGCAGGGAGATGTAGTGGGTGTAGGGACGGGCTCTCCTTATCTACTTAACCCCACCCATGGGAAGTCATGAACTGTAGGGCAACCCTAAAAAGGGAAGGTTAGAGACAGTTTGATAGCTGGCTTGTGGAGTCCGCATCCAAAGATGGCTTCTTAAGCAGGGGTCAGACAATTGCAATTTTAAGGGCGTCTGACACCCTATCCTCCCAAAGGGAGGCATTAACAGCCCCAGCCAGCAGCGGCTCCCAATGTCGCCTGCCTGGCTTTCACCAACCAAGACTGGCAAGGATCTACTTCACAACTGGTTGCCCTCATCACCTCTCTGGCATCGGTGGGTGACACCAATTTGAAACTGATCCAAATAAACAGGACAAGTCTGAGCTTTCATAACCCCAAACTCTTAGTCTGCAGATAAGGTGGCAGAACCCAAGTTGTGGTGAATACGAGCAATTTTGTCTGTAAAGTAAAGTCACAGCGTGCATTAGATGTCTCCGTTTCTGGGCAGAGGCAGACCAGATTAATCAGGCCCCTCACTACCCAGAACAGCTCCATTGGACTAGAGTTTGCAGATGCTATGATAGCAGAGAAGAAAACTTTCTTCGCTGCCTTCACAGCCACAGCATAGTCCTTCAAAAATGATCCATGCCACAATTGGTTGACTTCAACGCAAGTTGAGCGCCACCTGTGCTCTAACTGTGCCTACCCTCTTGCTTCAGCTACCTCTGGTCCTCCAGTGGTGGGAGCGGAAGCCTGGGTGCAACCATGTCAATGGCCATAGTTAAGATGTTGACCTGTTGGGTACTTCTCCTAAGCGATCAAGAGCGGCCACTGTTGGAAACAGGATACTTGGCTTGATGGATTATTGGTCTGACTCAGTATGGCAGTTCTTATGTTCTTAATGTAAGTGGATGAAACCTCATTTTTGGTTTAAAAAAACCAAAATCCCTACTGCCAAAGAGAGTCTTTGAAATCAGCCAACAGAAATGCGTGTTCCTTATATTTGCTGCTCGTGTGATGATGTCATCCACACTTAAGAGGTGAGACTTCCTCAAAAGTAGAGGAGGGAAGGAAGCGCTAACCCACTTGTAAGTTGTTGAACTGACTAATTTTCTTGAGAGAGAGTGTGTGGTCACCATGTTGGTCCCAAATGACACAGAGAAAAAGTGGTTTGAATGATATCTTTTATTGGACCAACTGTGATTAGGGGAAATAAACAAGCTTTTGGACATAATCAATAAGCAATCCCTGTGTGGTGCGAGAGCTTGCTTATTTCCACTACCAGCAGTTGGTCCAATAAAATATATCATTTGAACCACTTAATTTCCTTGAGGCAGATTATTCATTACTTATATATTTAAATGCTCTTAGAAATTTATTGATAAACTTCCAAATATTGACAACTACTATAATCTATTTTGAATTAATAACTGGAAGTGGAATATATGGCATCTCTAAAACTACCGCAGTGTCATTTCACCTAAAGTTAGATGATATTTCTCACTGACCTCCCTCACTCTCAGCTTTCTCCCCTTATCTCCGCCCAAAACTCTGCTGCCAGGGTCATCCACCTTGCCTGTCGCTTCGACCACACACAGTCCCTCCTCTCCTCTCTTCACTGGCTCCCCCTTCCTGAACGAATCCTGCACAAGCTCCTGGTCTTCACCTGTAAAGCTCTTCACAACCTTGCTTCCCCCACCTCTGTACGCTAATTTCCCTCTGTTCTCCAGTCCGTGAACTCCGCTCCTCCTCTGTCCCCTCTCTTGCCCTCCCACACCTCCCCTGCTCCCCTAACTGCCTTTGTTCCTTCTCCCTAGGTGCCCCCAGGCCTGGAATTCCCTCTCTGGCCACATCCACCTCGCCCCCTCCCTTTGTACCTTCAAATCCCTCCTCAAGACCCACCTTTTCCGCTCTGCCCTCCTGCTCCCCTCACCTTACTCCTGCTGATACCCTCCATTCAGTACAATCTGTTACCCGAGGTGTGTTACTCATATCCTCACCACACGGACCAGCCAGCCATCATTCTCAATGTAACCAAGCCAAGCGTGTGCACCTGGGACCTCGCATCCTCGTGAATGTTACACACCTAGTCTCTTCCTCTGTTCCCCTTCATTCGTATCTCAGCCTCCCCTCCCGCCCCCCGGTCTTTCAGATTGTAAGCCCCAGGGCAGGGACTGTGTCTATTCAATTACTTTGTAACGCGCCAGGTATATTGCTGGCGCTATATAAATGTTTGACAATAATTATATTTAGATTTTTAGTGATTTCTTACCTCAGTTAGCTTTCCAACTGATGTCACCAAAGGGCTAGCAGGGCTACTGAATTGTGCTTCAAACTGTTCTCATACCTCTCTAAATGCAATATTAGTTTAATAAATTTAATGTGATTTTTGTGATTTAGGAATGACAAAGATGGCCAAAATGATTGATGAAAGACAACAAGAATTGACTCATCAGGAGCATAGAGTTATGTTGGTGAATTCTATGAATACTGTGAAGGAACTGCTACCAGTCCTTATTTCAGGTACTTCTGTCATACTATTTGATACTATCAAGTACAAGTACAGAGTTCAAACTTGGATGGATGTGCATAACCGCTATTAAAAATAGAAGCTTTTACATGCCTTTGGAGCGGACTACAGATATCTGGATGTTGGGTTTATTTTTGTCTGGCTGCTAAGTTGTAACTACAAGCTACTATGTGCATATCCTGCGTATTTCCTATTTTAAGTTCTGTGTGCTTTTGACCTAAACTGAGATGTGAACTTGGATTGGGCTATTTATACCAGGTATATTTTTATGTGCACTTCATGCCTCTCACTTGCACCCGATTTAATTAATATTAACAGGGAGTTGTGGCTTGATGTGCTACAGCCAGAGAAGCTGAAGATCTTACCTATCTAGTGACAGGTAGAGCGGGGGACACAAAATTGGAAAGTAACCATCTTAGCATTTCAGGAATTCCTCTCCCCCCAATACTTTGCAGACATACCCTCCAAGACAATGTTGTGTTTTCCTTGTGGCAAAGGCAGTGTACTAGATTACTGTGCAAGGTTCTGTACATCTGCTGTGTACAAGTATGCTTCTTTCCCCACATTCTGATAGAACCTGGGCAGCTGTGTTTATTACTTCAGCTGCTATGCAGCCACTTCCTGGAGGGCGAGGATTATGAGTGGTCTGCATGGTTAAGTTCAGACAGCTGAATGGGGCATTCTGAGGTTAGATAATCAAGTGCAGGATAACTAGCTAAATGGTGTTCTATATATATTAGAAAAGTCATGTTAGAACTTGTTCAAATAATAAAACTGGCATGTGCTATAGCTCTCTTTGCAAGCAGGACTAGAGCTTTAGGGTAGTTCTACATACTATGTTATCCACTTGTTCATTTGGCTAAAGTCGTGTGTGTGTGTGTGTGTGTGTATGTGCGTGTGTGTGAGAAAACATGGACATGCAGCCATGGGTTTTACTGTAAGCAAGATCCATGTCCGTTGTCCCCTCAAAACTGAAGAAGAAACAACAACAACCTATTCATGGAACCATTTGACTAGAAGGGAACTCAAGGGTCCTGCAACAGCCTTGCGCTGAGATGGACTTTGCTATGACTAAGCCATTCCACCAGATCGAGTTTACCAAAACAAGAGTAGAGTCTATGACAAAACTTGCCACAAGCAGAGAACCAGAATGGCCAGTGCAAACCAATTTTTATAATAAATAAATATCTGAAATGACAGGAATCAATTTTGTAAAAAGGTACCTGGACGATTCAAACAAGTCACCTGCTTCCTGCTGCAAGGCAAGGTGAGAAACCCTGCATTGTTAACTGCCCATCTGCCCTGGGAGAAAATCCTTCCCTATCCTGACTTTGGTGATCAGTTAGGCCCTGAATGTCCAGCAGTGGGGGCACCTGAGACAAAATTCTCGATAGCAAACTGGCACTAGAACACCCTATCAGTGTCTCACTTCTGGGATGCACCCATCTTTGATGCTTTGTATGAAGGAATAAGCAAACAAATGTGTTGCTGGATGGGGAGTTTTTTCTTTCTTTCTTTCTTTCTGAAGCATCAGATTCAAAACTTATTGCATATTTTTTTTCCAGTTCTAATCCATATTTACCTTTTAATTTAAATGTTTGCTCTTTCTTGTGCTAGTCCCCCTAATGTATTCATAAAGCTTGATTGAATATTTTCTCATCTTTCTTTTTGCTCTTTTATATGGGCCATATCGCACTGGTGGCTCAGACAAATTCTGTGGTTGACTAAAACCCCTACGTGTCTCTCCTCCTACATTGCTTCCAACTGAAAAGTTCCTGCAGGTAGCAAGAATGTATGTTGTTAATCCCTACGTGCATAACCTTTCACTCTGCACTATTTAATTTTATCCCTTTTCTAGAATTCCAGTCTGAGGTTGTTCAGCCTTCATTGGCTCTATGGCATTGTAAGCCCTGCCTCCAGACATTTGCACATAAAAGCTGGATGGCATCTTGTAGAACCATGTTTTCCTGGCAGTGTGAAATAGTCAGATAGCAGGGAAAGGGGGAGTGAGTGGGATAATCCTCATGCTGTAACTTGCCTCTATTGGATGGGTGTGACCCTCTGGGCATCGATGACACATGCCAAAACTGCAGGGAAGCCCAGAGATTGTCCACTTGTTCCTGCATAAGGTGAGCCAGAACATCAAGAACTTTGCAATAAGTGCAATCTTGCTGTCCCTCATAGACTGAACCTACAAAAACCCAACCCCACAGGGCAGCAAGATCATATAGTTATGCCATAATCATATGGTCACTACCACGCAACAATGGAATGGGGATGTGACCACACCTGTCCAACCACACACCCGGTCTACGCAAGCCTTGTTTCCTATGAGGTGCGGCCCTATCTGTGTTCACACATCCATGCATTCTGTACGCTTGAGGGGTGTATCCCTGAGTAAGCGCGTCTAGGAGCTGATTTAAAAAATGCTTCCTGAAATAGCATTTTGGGATTCAGGTGTTGGTAGAGCTTGTACGTGATAAACATGGGGGCAGACGCACATGTGAAAACAGGGTTACGAGAATGAGGTGTATTCAACATGATACTAAAAGCAATATGTGGAATCGCTCCTAATATCCTGATCATGAAGAAGACAAGTGGTGTTGCATAATCATATTGCGACCTGTTTACAAACCAACTCAGTGTCAACCGGTAGAGTGTCAACCAGCATAAGTTTGCTTTAAATGCTGCATTCAGAAATGGATGATGCTTGAATAAGATTGAACAAAACCTTCTTAAACTGGATGTGGCACTGTTACTCAGCTTCAAATTCAATAGAAATGTAAATTTTAAATCTATGTCTTCCAGAATGTCATAAACTTAAACTGTACCGTATCATTCTAATACATCAAGAACTGGAATCTGAAACTTAAGAAAGCACTGGTATAGGAAAAGTAGTAACTGCTGTACTGAATGTCTTTAACCATGAAGGCTGAAGAGGTTTTTTTTGTTTTGTTTTTTTCTGTCCCACATGAACATAACTTGCTGCCTCTGAGTTTGTGCAACAGCATATATCAGGGATGGGCAAAGTTCCGAAGCTCAAGAGCTGCATACTAAAATGTTCATATTGCCAAGAGCCACAAGATGCATTACACTGATTATGGCTTCCCCTGATGCTGGGATGGGGCAGCACAGATTCTCCCCCGCCCCCCGCCAATTCCTCACCTCACATAAAGGCTCTAGCTCCCAGGTGGCCTGGCAGTTTTAGGCAGCAGCATTAACAACACAGGGCATGCTCCCCCATGAAGCTCCAATGGCCGAAATGGTGGCTTGGCTTCTTTTGCTCCTGATGGAGCCATGTGAATACCCCCCCGGGCCACTTCTGACAAAAGCCACAGTATGGGTGTTCAAGAACTGCATGTGGCTCCTGAGCCACCATTTACCCACTTCTGGCACATGTTGTGTATCAATTTTTGAGGTGTTTTTTCCTAATCTGTAGTGTAATGTTCACAGCCATGAAGATTTTTGTAACAACTAAGAGTTCCAAAAGCCAAGGCATAGAAGAGGCCTTGAAAAACCGCAACTTCACAGTAGAGAAGATGAGCTCTGAGATAAACGAAATAATTCGTGTGTTGCAGCTTACATCTTGGGACGAAGATGCCTGGGCTAGCAAGGTATGTTAATTGTTCCTTTAAAAAAAATTAAAAAAAAATCTACTTGCAGCGATTGCAATTTGATGCTTTCAGAAAGGCTTTATTGTGAGCTTGAACAAATCTTACTTTGTAGCACTAAATACCCTATATCATAGTATAAATAATTTGGTCTTGCACTAGTTTTATGGAGAGGACTGATTGTTCACGCTTTAATTAGCTGCATTAGGGACAGTTAAGCTACAAAGAACACAGAATATAGATTTGGCCAAGTGGTTTATCAGAGGGCTTGAGTGTTTGTGTTCAGGTGAGGTCTCTCTACTCAGATTAACACGGGAGTGCTAAAAGTGCTCTAGAAAGCATTGTCTTTTAGCTTCTGCATTACATGGCAACCATCTCCTATTAAGTGTGGTGCAAACGAGTTACGTGCACAAACTTACCCTTGTGATATAAATGTATCAGAGTTAATGCAACAGTGAGGCACCCACAACAAATTATCTCCAAAGACTTATTTATTTTATTTATTTTTCAAATTTATATGCTGCCCTCCCCACAAAGGCTCAGGACAGCTCAAAATTCATAACAACAACAACAAAAAATCAAACAATAAGAACACCCATTCCTTCCCTAAAACCTCCCACCCTCCCCCACAGATCTACTCAAAACCCTATCCAAGCCCTATTTATCTCTGCCTACCAAATGTTCTTTGAAATGAAAAAGTTTTGTACTGCCTCCAGAACCTGCCCAGGCTCGGGCTCAAAACAAACCTCCTGGGGAATTAAGTTACACAAAATGGGAGCAGCAACTGAGAACGTCCTCCCGCGGACCTGCAGGAGGGTGTTCCTGGCCGACTGTAGAGGGCTGCAAGGGACATGGTAGGTTAGGTGATCTTTCAGATGTGAGAGACCTAGACGGTTTAGGGCTTTATAGATCAAAACCAACACCATGAATTGTGCCTGAAAAGCTATAGGCAGTACAGACTTGGAGCACCAATGTAATGTGCTCCCTATGACTCGTCCCTGAAAGGAACCAAGTTGCAGCATTCTGCACCAGCTGCAGCTTCCAAACAGTCATCAAGGGCAGCCCCACGTAGAGCACGTTGCAGTAATCTAGTCTCGAGGTGATGAAAGCATGGATGACAGTGGCCAGATCAGAGTCTGAAAGAAAAGACCGTAGCCTCCTCACCAGGTGGAGTTGGTGGAAAGTGCTCCTGGCCACCGCCACCACCTGACAATCCATGCACAGCAAGGATTGTCCAAATTTGTGAACTCCAAATTTGTGAACCTGAGTGACCAGAGGGGGCTGGACCCCATCAATCACAGGTGTCCCAATCCCCTCCAAGTCACAGGACCAGCCAACCATCATCGCTTCAGTCTTGTCAGGATTCAGCTTCAATTGGCTCACCCTTGTCCAGAGGTATTAACAAATCTGCTTTGCAATAGTGTTCCCAGTGAAAGATGTAATTTAGTGTCAGGAATACATGAAGAGCTTCATAGCTGATGCTTAACTGAACAGCTCTTGTCATATTAACTTAGGAAAATGGGTTTGTGTCCAATTGCTCTTGTTCCTCAGCTCTCGGAGCCTTTTTGATATTAGAAACATCTGTCTGAAGAGGAGTGTAAAACAAGGTCTGCAGCATTGCAAAAATCCCTGCTTTTCAACATTTGACAAACAATTGAAAGTATAGGGTTTATTTGCAGCTGCTGATCTGCCGTCTCTTTGTTTTGCTTGCTTTCCCCTTGCAGAGAGTGTGGTACATGGCTGCTTGCAAACAAGGTGTACAATGGAAGGATTCTGCAGTGTTTATACCCATATGCAGCCATCATTGCAAATAAGGGCAAGAATACTTTTGGGTGGCTTTCTTTAGTATGCTAGTTGGATTTTCAGGATTAGAGGCATAACAACCATATAAACTGTGTTTTTAAATAAATTTGCTAAATTTGTTCCTAAATGCAAGCTGTTGCAGAAAACCTAGGGCCATATATTTTGACTTGCACGTTAAACCACTTCAGTCTATGTATTGATGTCCTTGACCCTTCTTTTGCAAATGAAATATTTTACCACTCTTCTACTTCCTTATTATGACTACTTTATACATCTTTGTTTTTGTTCTCCTGTTTTTCTTATTCTTTTCTCACCTTTAGAAGGTAAGCTTTACTCCACACCCCTACTTTTGTACTAAAACAAACAAGCATGTCTGTGGGTTGTTGTGCTGTGTGCAGTGCATTTTTCTTGTGTGCTAGTTGTAACACAATACTTAAGTATGTTGGAAGCTAGAGGCCCTAAAATGTTCTTAATGCAGTGTTAGATTATGAACTCTAGTGCTGCTTATTAGGTGATGACAACAAACCCAATACGATCCCAAGACTGTCTTTGTGAATGTAATGAGCCTTCCCTAGTGTTTAGGGCAGGTTCCTATTCCACTTAGTTTAAGCTATGGTACTTGCTTCTGTTGCTCATAAGCATCCAATCATACAAGAGGATTTCTGTCTGGAAAAGCTTTATACAATTTGAGTAGTTTTGTCCACCCAAATTTTTTTTTGTGGCAATCATTTTTTTCACCTGTGCCACCTCTCAATAAGCAAATTCCTTCAGAAATCGTGAGCATTCTCTGAAGGCAAGTGTCTTATTTAAGCTTTTATATACACGTTTTAGAAAATCGTATATGACCATTTTGAACATTTAATTACTGGTAATGGATTTAACACTACTCTGTTTACTTGGAAAGAAGTTCAGCTGCAGTATGTCTTTGCTATAATGCCGTACAATACAGCGAATCTCTGACTGTAATGAATGTCAGCGCCTTCAATAGTTTTGTATTTTTACTGCAAACTCCTTCACACTAATGGACAAAAGGCTTCATTCTCAAAAGGTCTGTTTATAGTGAAGGCTTACTATACACAGTTTTAGTGAAAGACAAATCAGGCAAGTTTTACTCTACAGTGAGTGTGGTAATGCATGGTAGAAAGTAAGTTAGCTTTTAAGCTTTTAAAATGTGAGTATTTGTTAGTAATATTACTATCTCCTTAAATGGAAAATGTTGGCCATTGTATGCAATACATAAGTATACTCTGTAATCTTGCATTCAGGCTACAAAATATATTGCATACTCTGTATATTTAGTGTTCTTATCGACATAAGACCAAGGTGACCAAGGCCACCAACGCCGTCTCGGTGCCATGGCCGGGGTGGAACCCAGATTGAAATGGGTCTAGGAAACGGATGCTGTCGAGATGCACCTGGAGCTGGAGAGCCACCGCCCGCTCAATAAGCTTCCCTAAAAAAGGAAGGTTAGAGACAGGTCAGTAACTGGCGAGGGCGTCCACATCCAGTGATGGTTTCTTCAGCAGGGGACGCACCACAGCCTCCTTGAGACTGAGCGACAACCTCTCCTGCTGTAAGGACGTGTTCACTATCCTCGCCAGCACCATCCCCAATGTCTTCCTGGAGGCTTTCACCAACCAGGACGGACATGGATCAAGTTCACAACACGTGGCCCTCACAGACCCCAAGACATCCGCTGCATTGGCCGGCGTCACTTCCTGAAACTCCCCCCACAAAGATGGATCAGACGGGGCCTCCATCACCTCGCGCTCTCTACCTACTGCCCCTAATCCGGCTGCAAAGTTGCTCTGAATCCGAGCGATGTTGTCCGCGAAGTAGCTGACAAATTCCTCACAGTGGGCCTGGGACATATCCCCATCAAGGTGGAGCGAGGCCGGACTAACCAACCCCTGCACCACCCAAAACAGCTCCACTGGACGTGACTTCACGGACGCTATGAGGATAGCAAGGAACTTCCTCCTTGCTGTCCTCACAGCCTCAACATAGGAGGGCCCTATGGAGAAGTCGGTCGGAGTCAGAGCGAGTATGCTGCCAGCGTCGCTCCAGCCTCCTGCCTGCTTGCTTCGTACATCACAGCCCCTCGGTAAACCAAGGGGCCCTGCGGTGATGAGACCGAGGCAGAGGGCGTCTCGGAGCCACCCTGTCGATGGCCTCCTCCAGCAAGATGTTCCAAGACGGGACCAGCTCATTGACAGAGTGACCGTCCAGGTCCAAGGTTAATTCCCGCAGGACTTCCTGGAACCGTTGAGGTTCCATCAGCCGCCGAGGGCGGACCATCCTAACTGGTCCTACCTACTTCTGATGGGTGTGTGCGGAAAGTTTAATATTCAACTACAAAGGACTGTATAGAATTGAGATTTCCTTTTTAGGCTGTCTTTAAACTGACACGGCTGAGGGGTGGTCTGTGGGGACGGGTGGAGTAGCCACGTGCTGCCCACCCTCCTTGGGTGAATGGGGAAGGATTCAAATGGATGCTGGCCATGGAGGTCACAGGAGAGTGACTGGAGGTCATTCCGCCCTCCACCAATCCACCATGCTCACCATTTACATAGAAGGGCCACTGGTTCAAGAAGGGCCATGCCCCCCGCATGATGTGAATGAAGGGCAAGTGAAGCCACAGCCATCATCACCGTCCATCTTCAGCCAGACATTGTGCAGGCGGGGGGAGGAGGGTTGGGGGAAGGTGCAGTACAGCAACACAAGTGGTGCCCAAGCCGCGAGACAGCTGGGTGCCAAGAAGCCCAAACACCTTTGGTACAGCATGCAGCCCATGGGCAGGACAGGAACAAAAGAGGAAGGCAGCAGGGAACTTGAGGGCACAAAAGATGTGCCAGGGGGGACAAAAAGCAGTACTACCCCCGTGCCCGGCAGATGGGATGGTCCAAAATTCACATGGCTCGAACCACAGGACACATTGAATGACAATGGACATAACACTAACTCCACCAGAACACCATTGCAACACTGTTGTAACGTGTAATGCATAGCATAGGGATGCGCAGGGCACTGGCACAGCCCCACAACATGCACTGGAAAGGTCAAAGTGGTGTCTCAGTGGTCCCAAAATGGAGCTAGCTTCATGGGCGGTAACACCCATACAACACCTGCTGCATAGAGAGATTAGCCCAAAGTGGCAGGGATGTTGGACTAGGGATGAGGAACAAGGCACAGAATGACCCACACAAGCAGCAAGTATGATGACAGGGGCCACTGGAGCAGCCAATCCAGGGTTTCACTGATAAGAGAACAGCATCACAAGGATAGTGGGAACACACATCGACAGCCCCAGGACAATCCCTGCCAACACCTTCCCCCCCCCCCCCCCCCCCCCCCCCCCCCCCCCCCCCCCCCCCCCCCCCCCCCCCCCCCCCCCCCCCCCCGCCCCAGCTGAGGAGAGCAGATCACCCCCTGCAGGAATGAGAACACCGACAGCACTGTTCAGAACAAATACAAAAAACATGTATTAAAACAAACGAAGCGATAAAACAAATAAAAGCAAACTAGACACGCCTTTTCGGGCCCTGCTCCACATGAGAGGTCTCAGTATGATGAAAAATAATCTCCAAGCATCACTCGCTGAGTTCTTCTGGCCAGGAAGGAGCGGAACCAGTCAAGATCCACGCTGCCCACCCTGGCCCGGTCCCGCAGCCGTGTCACCAACTTCTCATGGTCAACGGTCTCAAAAGCAGCCGATAGATCTAATAGAACCAGCAGGGCCGAGCAGCCCTGATCTAATTTCTGTCGCAGGTTGTCGAACCAATGCCACAAGCGCAGTCTCAGTGTCATAACCCAGGTGAAATCCAGACTGCGAGGGACCAAGAAAACCGACATGATCCAGATGCTCCTGCAACTGCCGGACCACCATTCGTTCAATAACCTTCCCTAAAAAGGGAAGGTTAGAGACTGGCCCATAGCTGGCAACGAAGTCAACATCAAGCGATGGTTTCTTGAGCAGGGGCTGCACCATCGCCTCCTTGAGGCAGCCCAGCACCGTACCCTCCCCAAAGGAGGCATTGACCACCCCAGCTAGCAACGGACCCACGGCCTCCTGACAGCCCTTGACCAGCCAGAACGGGCATGGATCTAATTCACAATGGGTGGTTCTAACAGCCCCAAGAACATCCTCTGCATCGGCAGGGGTCACCGACGGAAACTGATCCCACAACATCGGACAGGAAGGGGCTTCCATAACCTCTGGTATCCCCACTGCCGAAAGTGCGACATCAAAACTGAGGTGAATCAGAGCAATTTTATCTGCAAAATAATCCACAAACATGTCACAGCGGGCCCAAGATGACTCCACTTCCAAGCAGAGGGAGGCTGAACTGACCAGCCCCTGCACCGCTTGGAATAGCTTCGCTGAATAGGAGTTTGCGGATGCTATGAGGGCAGCAAAGAACTCTTTCTTTGCTGCCCGAATAACCATGGCATAGGCTCATAAACTAGCTCTATGCTGTAATCTGTCGGTTTCAGCACACAAAAAACGCCGCCGTCGTTCCAACTGTCGCCCCTCCCGCTTCGGCACCCGCAGCCCCTCCAAAAACCAGGGAGGCCTATGGTGCTTCCACCTGGGAAGAGGATGCCTCGGAGCCATCCGATCAATGGCCTGTGTCAGCAAGGTGTTCCACAGCTCAATGAGGTCATCGATGGGATGGCCGTCAAGCTCAGAGGGTATTACCCCCAGAGAGTCCTGGAACCGATCCGGTTCCATCAATTTTCGGGGGTGAACCATTCAAATTGGCTCCACGCCCCTACGAGGGCAGACGTGTGCCGGGAGAGAGGCCTGCAGGAGGTAATGATTCGTCCATGACAAGGGAACCATAGAAACATTCCCCACCAACGGACCCCCCGCCTCAAGGCTGGTGCAAAATACAAGGTTTAAGGTATGTCCCCCCCGATGCGTCAGGCCACTAACAATCTGGGATAGGCCAATGGTGGCAATGAACTCATGCGCCGCATCTCTAAGGTCGGCGTTGGCATGGATGTTGAAGTCCCCCAAGACCACTGTCTTCGGGGACCGCAGCACCACCTCCGAGCGTGCAGGGATGCTGCTGTACAGGTAGGTGCACAGTATGCAAGCATCACCCCCAAACTATCCCCTGCCAAATCAAGCACCAGTTGGAGACCCTTAATGCCCAATATAGATTGCACCCTCCAACTGCAGCTGATGCTGCATGGAATATCTGACTGGAACAAGGTTAGCTAAGATAGGCCCCGACTCAGTGTCCAGCCAGGTTTCCATGATACATACAAGGTTGGCATGCTTTATCAGCAAAAAAGTACACAAATAAGTCACAGCGACCTTTAGATAACTCTGGATCCAGGCGTAGGGAGGCCAGACTGACCAGCCCCCTCACCAACCGGAAAAGCTCAGCTGGACGTGACTTAGCAGACACAATGAAGGCAGCAAAGAAAGCCCTCTTAGTTGCCCGCACCGCCACGGCATAGGCACATAAACAGATGATGTCGCAATCAGTCAACTTTGGTATGGGAACAACGCCACCATCACTCTAACCACCACTCTTCTTGCTTCATCCGCTGCAGAGCCTCCATGTACCACGGGGACCTACATTATCGGCGATTCAGGAGCGGACGCCTAGGAGCCCTACAGTCAATGGCCTCAGTCAGCACACACTTCCAAAAGGCCACATGTAGTCAACTGCTTCCCCAAACCCCTGCATTGTCTGCACCCACATGTATATGTTTTATGTTCCATTGTAAATAAACACAATGGTTAACGGGCATATGTGTATTCCTTATTGGGCCTATGATGGCCATCCTTCTTTGCTACAGCCGTTAAGAAAGCTGTCCTTGTGTTTTGGATGGGACTCCTATGGAGGAGAGCCCTGTCCCTGCTGTCTGAATGATTTCCTATTGGGGGAGGGCAAAGGGATTGTGTTTCACACCTGTGGCCCTTATTTTCCCCTTCTGGCCATGACCCCCAAGCCTACCATTCAACCTGGCAGCCCATTGCACCTTGGATGGGAATGCTCTAGCACAACTTTGTGGGTAATGTTACATGATGCACATGGCGACAAGAGGGATTCCAAGAACAGTACAGTGTGCACGAACTCCCCGTCCACACACAAGACCCAATCCACTGCACCATGGAACAGCATTGTGCGCTGGGCTAATCCGGAGGATGTGGTAGGGGTGGAAGCAGAGCTGGTGCTCACCTGTCATGGGAAGGCATAACTGTCAGCTGTTGTCTGACTCTCTCTCTGCAGTTGCTCTATAAGGAACCATCCCTGTCCCTCCTCGGGGTCCCACTAGGTTAACTGGCTGTCAGAGGGGACCATGGCTGTGTTCCATCTGGTTCTTGAGGTGGTGGAGGCAGCTGTGCTGGTGCTTGCCTGTCAAGGGAAATGGTACCTATCAGCTTTCATGTTGTGCTCCCGCCATAGCTCCTTGGGGCAGCGTCCCTTGCCCCTACCAGGGGTGCAGTGCGCTTACCTGGCTGTCACAGTGTCCCTTCATGTTGCTGTCTCTCCTTTTTCAGGGCTGGGGCCATGGGTGGCGTGGGAATCAGTGGCGCCCATCTCTTCTGGTGTGTTTCCTTTGAGGGCTCCTGGCCAGGCTGGGAACGTTTTGTGAGGGGTGGGGGAGGGTATTGGTTGGCGACCAAGCGTTGGGTGCCTCTAACCCTTGTGTGGCCTTTTCTCCATGGTGGTGGTGAACCTGTTCCACGGGTGGGTGTGATGCCCTGTGCACATGGGCCGGTGAGGGTTGAATGCCCATCCCGACCCAGGCCCCTGCATGGAGCAACCCAGCTTTTTTCTGGTTGCTCCACGTGGGGTGGGTGGGTGGGGGTGTGTGGGTCGTGGGAGTGCACGCCCACCTTTACAGGCATTTACACACATGGGGTTGGGTGGACCTGCATGATAGCATCTTGTTTAAAAACGCCCTTAGATAAGAACATGGCAACTATCGGTTTCTCCTAGTCACAAAATTCCTGATGATGAGGAAGCAAGTGCTAATCACCCTATGTGATTAACTTGTAAATGCCTCTTCTCCACTCAACAGCAGTAACTCAGGTATTCAGCTTTTCTTGCTTATACGTTGTGGGGAAATGGGTTTGATGTTGCGGTGGAGCTCTACCTGGACTAAAAAATCAATGGGACCAACCTGAGCCCGGTCCCACCCAGTGCAGCTGGGCTCTTCCAGCCCAACGTAAGTAGTGTTGGCCCTGCCCCCGTAGAGTAGCTGATGCCATGGTGCTCTGCATGGGTGGAGACATGTCAGGAAAGGGATGGGGAAATGCCTTAAACCTGACTTTTTCTGGCATAGCCCCTCCCCTTCAGAGCACCATGACATCATCATGGTCTGTGGGGATGGGCCTGCTTGCCCACATGGGAGCATGACTTGGCCCAAGTCTAAGGGGCTTGGTTCAGGAGGGTACCTAAAACGAGCTCAAAGGAACCTGTTGGGTTTTATCATGCTTGGTCCGGTATGCAGAGTTGTAGTTGCAGGTCTTTCACTCATGGTCTAATTAAAACTGAGTGCAGCTGAGCTCCTTTCTCTCCGAGTTCGAGTCCTGGCTCACCCTATTCCTCTCTGATGACATCCCCACATTCATCCTTGGCAACTTCAATATTAATGTTGATGCACCCTCTCAGCCTTCCATCGCTCACTTCCTCTCCTTAGCCGCCTCCTCCAATCTCCACCTCTGGACTAGTTCCCCCACTCACACTGATGGTCACTCTCTTGATCTCGTGTTCTCTAGGAACTGCTCTGTCTCCGATCTCTCCTTCGACCCCCTTCCCATATCTGACCATTTCCTTGCCTCCTTCAAACTCTGCCACTGCTCCCCCTCCTCCTCCCCATCTCCCCGTCCCTTCCGCAATCTGCAGGCCATCGTGCCTCAGGACTTTGCCTCCTCCCTCTTCTCTCTTCTCCCCTCAGTCCTCTCCTCCTCCTCCGATTCTGCCATCTCCACCTTCAACTCCTCTCTCGCCTCCACCCTCGACTCCCTTGCCCCCCTCTCCTCCCACCTGCCTCGCTCCCATAACCCTTGCCCTTGGCTGACCCCCACCATTCGCCATCTATGCTCCTGTACCAGGGCTGCTGAACACCTCTGGTGCAAATCCCGCTATCGTGCTGACTTCCTCCATTTCAGATTCTGCCTCTCATCGCTCAACTCCGCTATTTCCCTCGCTAGACAGCAGTACTATGCCTCACGTATTGAGTCCTGCTCCTGGGACCCTCGCCACCTCTTTTCCACCTTTGACTCCCTTCTCAAACCCCCCTGTCCTCCTTCTCCCTCTTCTCTCTCTGCTCAGGATCTTGCTCTCTCTTTCACCTCTAAAATTAACAAGATCTGCCTGGAAATCGCTTCCAAGTCCTCTCCCCCTACCACTCCTCTCCCCCACCACCTCTCTCCTCCTTCCCTCCTGCCTCCCTTGAGGAAATCTCCTCCCTGCTTTCATCCTCCAACCCCTCCACTTGCCCCCTGGACCCCATTCCTTCCTGCCTCCTGACCTCCATTGCTTCAACCGGCTCCTTCCCTTTTGCCTTTAAACACACCACTGTCGCCCCCCATCCTCAAAAAGTCCACTCTGGATCCCTCTGAACCCTCTAATTACCGTCCTGTCTTGCTCCTCCCTTTTGCTTCCAAGCTCCTTGAACGGGTTGTCTACTCCCGTTGCCTCGACCTCCTGTCCGCCAACTCCTCCCTTGACCCCCTCCAATCTGGCTTCCACCCCCTTCACTCCACTGAAACCGCTCTTGCGAAGATCACCAACAATCTTCTTGTGGCTAAATCCAACCACCTTTCCTCTACTCTTGTCCTCCTTGACCTCTCTGCTGCCTTTGACACTGTTGACCACTCGCTCCTGCTTGAATCGCTTCACTCCATTGGATTCCGGGACTCTGTCCTCGACTGGTTCTCTGCCTACTTTTCTGACCGCTCCTTCAATGTATTTCTTCCTAATTCCTCCCCCTCTCCTCCACCCTACCCCTCTCGGTTGGGTTCCCCAAGGCTCTGTCCTTGGCTCTCTCCTCTTCTCTATATACACCCATTCCCTAGGCAAACTCATTGCCTCCCACGGTTTCCAGTACCACCTATACGCTGACGACACTCAATTCTATCTCTCCACTCCTTCCCTCTCCCCCTCTGTTCAAGCTCGTCTCACCAACTGTATCTCTGATATTTCCACCTGGATGTCTCAACGCCAACTCAAAGTGAACATGGCAAAAACTGAACTCCTTATCTTCCCTCCCAATCCTTCCTCTCCCCTGTCAATTGCCATTGACGGGGTCTCCATCCTCCCTGTCCCCCAAGCCCATAGCTTGGGCTTTATCTTCGACTCGCACCTTACCTTCAAACCCTACATTGATTCCGTGGCCAAATCCTGCTGCTTCCCCCTCCACAACATTGCTAAGATCCACCTTTTTCTGTCTGTCTCCTCTGCCAAAACTCTCATTCATGCCCTAGTCATCTCACACCTCGACTATTGTAACCTCCTCCTTGCTGGCCTTCCCCGCTCTCACCTTTCTTCCCTCATCTCTGTTCAAAACTCTGCTGCCAGGATCATTCACCTATCCCGTCGCTCTGACCATGTGCAGCCGCTCTGCTCCTCTCCTCTCTCCACTGGCTCCCCCTTCCTGAGCGTATTCTGCACAAGCTCCTCGTCTTCACTTACAAAGCCCTTCACAACCTCACTCCCCCCCACCTGCCCTAGTCTCCTTCCGAACCCCTGTTCGAGCACTCAGCTCTTCCTCCATTCCCTCCCTCACCCTCCCACGTCTCCCCTGCTCCCCCAACCACCTTCGTCCCTTCTCCCTCCCTGCCCACATCCGCTTCGTACCTTCAAGTCCCTCCTCAAAACCTACCTCTTCTGCTCTGCCCTTCCTAACTCCTGCTAATCATCCCCATCCAGGATTATACCCCACCTGTTATTTGCAAACTTCCGTTGTACTGTAACGAAGCGAAGAACGTGTACCTGTGTTCTCGCATCCTCATGATTGTTGCGTCCCTTGTCTCTCCCTCTGTTCCCCCTTCCCTGTCTCCCCTCCCCTTGTCTTTTAGATTGTAAGGTCTTGGGTAGTGACCGTGTCTATCTTCTTCTCTGTAAAGCGCCAGGTACAACCCTGGCGCTATATAAATGCGTATAATAATATTAATAATAATTAATATAATAATGAGCACCTTGTTTATTTTAGTGTTCCATGCTCTGGCAGCCTTCTTAAGCCCATATATGCTTTTGTGCAGTTTGCATACAAGATCTGGCCTTTTAATGTCTGCAAACCTCGGTGGTTGGTCACGTCCATATGCTTGGCTTGCATTCCTCTTCTGGCAGCTATGCTTCGCAATGTTCTGATTGTAGCGTGCTTAACTACAGGTGCAAATGTTTCATCGTAGTCTTCTCCGTACTTCTAGGAGTATCCTTTCGTGACAAGTTGGGCCTTGTACCTTTCAATATTTCCCTACGCAATGTACTTTATTTTAAATGTCCATTTACAACCTATAGTTGTTCTCCCTGCGGGCAGTGGAGTAAGTGTCCACATCACGTTGTCCTGCATGGACTTTTCTTCTTCTTGTTCAGCCGCTCTTACCCATTTTTCTGCTTCCCCTTCTGACATCTGCGAGATGTCCTCCCAGGATGCTGGCTCTGACAATTTACTGGTGCTGGCTTTGTAGGACAGACGAGTGAGGGGAATGCCTTTGTTAGACCTCGTTGACTGCCTTGGCTCAGCATCAGCAGCCAGCTGTGTCTGTTCCTGCACTTCTGTTACCTTTGTGCCGGTTTCGACTATTTGTTCAGAGGATTGCTCCCTTTCAGTGGTTTCGTCCATGGTTGATTGTTCTCCTTCGCCTGGACCTTGGAGAGTCATCACACTGTCGCTTGAGTTTTCCACAAAGGTCACACTGTTACTAATGGTTATTCTGTCTGCATGGATCCAGGATCCTGTAGCCTTTTGAATGCTCACTGTATCCTATGAGGATGCTTTCCACTGCTCTGTTTTGCAGCTTGGTACGTTTCTCCTCTTGGATATATACGTAAGTCTTATTTCCAAATACTCTGATGTGGCCCACACTAGGTTTTTGACCATGCCACAGTTCATACAGAGTTTTCCCCACTGTTCTAGAATACAGCCGATTTTGTAGGTAGGTAGCAGCAACTGCTGCTTTGCCCCAGTATCTTTCTGGTAGTCCAGAGTCTTTTAACATGCATCTAACCATTCCTTTATCGCTAGTCATGTGGCTCATTACCTCGGAGTCTACACACCAATTTTGGGATGAACTGTCTTGCATTGCTCTGAAGCGCCCACTCCATTGTTGAGCCCCTGTGTTGCTGTTTGTGGCTTTAGCCCTCTGCTTAGGTGTTTGTGGAGACAGTTTCTGATGTTCTGCTTTCCATATATAGCAGTCTTTCTTTAAATGTCTTCCTTTTTGCATCTGAAACATACTCTGGTTTCTCTCTTAGGAGCTTTGTCTGAGGTTTTCAGTGCAGTCTCATTACCCTGCTTTAGATCATTCCGCAGGTTCTCCTTTCTGCACTGGAATTCATCTACAATTCTACCTTTAACAAATTCCAGCTTCAATTCAGCCTCTGGCCTTGTCTCCAGGGTATTGATGAGGGCACTGTAAGACTCAGGCAGGCTGCAGAGGAGTAGGGCTACCACACGGCTGTCCTTTATATCTTTTCCAATGCCGCGCAGCTGTGCTACTACTTCCAACATGGCATTTATATGCTCCTGCATTTCACTTTCTTTCCCAAGCCTCATTTTGTATAGTTTCCTCAGTAGAAACCGTTTGCTATTCAGGCTAGTTCTCTCATGCAAGTTTTGCAATGCAGTCCACATGCCTCTTGCTGTGGTCTCACTTCTTATATGGATTAGCTGGTCATCTTCTACCAATAAAGTTACTGTAGCCTTTACTAACCTATCCTTTTTATCCTGTTCCTCATGATTTGCTGCTGGTCTGTTCGTGGTAATCACCTCCCATAGATCATCTTTAGACAACAGCATTTCCGCTTTAAGCTTCCACAATTGGTAGTTTACATTGTTCAGCTTTCCTACTGAAAGTCTGAGCTCTGAGCTGCTTGCCATACTTGCTTCCCTCCCTTTCCCCTTCTGGCCTTACTTACAGTCAGTAGGCCTCTCTGTCTGGGAGTTTTCTTTCACAACCTGCACTCCTTCTGGGCTGCTACTAGTCTTCAGAATTGCCTTGAAGATGTCCTGGGCCTATATCCTATTGTAGAGTTAGCTTTCTGTTGAATAACACACAGCAGAAGTTTCTTCAAAAAAGAACTTGACTAAGTGCTCAGAAGACATGCTTCCATACTGTACAGACTGCATGGGACAAGATGGAGGACAGAGAGAGGAGACAAGGAGAAAAAAACGAAGTTTCATCCCCTGACTCTCCCCCTACAGGACAAGCCCCATATTAAGCTTGCAGGGCTTGCAACGGGCTTTTACTTGTGACTGTTGCACAATCCAACAGTTAAAATACGAGCAGACTGTGAGGAACTGCAACAGGATCTTACGACACTGGGTGCCTGGACATCTAAATAGCAAATGAGATTTAATGTGGACAAGTGCAAAGTGATGCATGTAGGGGAAAATAATCCAAACTATGCGTACACAGTGCTGGGTACTAAGCTAGGAGTTACCACTCAGGAAAAGGATCTGGGCATGGTTGTGGACAATACAATGAAATCCACAGCGCAGTGTGCAGCAGCAGTGAAAAAAGCAAACAGAATGTTAGGAATTATTCGGAAGGGGAGAGAGAATAAAACTGAGGAGGTCATAATGCCTCTATACAAATCAATGGTGCGACCGCACCTCGAATATTGTGTGCAGTTCTGGTCGCCCCATCTCAAAAAAGACATAGCTGAACTAGAAAAGGTACAGAGAAGGGCAACAAAAATGATCAAGGGCATGGAAGGGCTCCCGTATGAGGAGAGGCTTGGTAGGTTGGGGCTCTTCAGTTTGGAGAAGAGACGACTGAGAGGAGATATGATAGAGGTCTATAAAATCATGAGTGGTGTGGAACTAATAAACAAGGAGCAGTTATTTACCCTCTCAGCTAGTACTAGAACTAGGGGACACTCCATGAAACTCATGGGTGGCAAGTTTAAAACAAATAAAAGAAAATATTTTTTCACTCAGCGTATAATTGGGTTGTGGAATCTACTGCCAGAGGCTGTGGTAAGGGCCAGTACTATAGCTGAGTTTAAAAGAGGTTTGGACAAGTTTCTGGAAGATAGGTCCATTAGCAGCTATTAGCCAGACAGGATCAGGGAACATGACGGGAGCTGGGGGAAAACAACAGGGAATGGATCCCCCATTGTGACCTGTTGGGTGCTTCTCCCAAGCCACCGTGATTGGCCACTGTCAGAGACAGGATGCTGGGCTAGATGGACTATTGGTCTGACTCAGTATGGCTCTTACGTTCTTAATCTCTCCCTGTGCAGCTCATTTAATTGTCTGAATCTTCACTGGGTTTATCTCTATCCTGGTTGGCCCAGGCCCAGATTAAAATATGGCTGCAGTGCTTCTGCATATTTCCTTTTTCCTTTCGTTTATGTTAATGTAAGTTTGTGTTGGATAGAGAACTCTCACAAGGCCCTCTAGTGGAAAGTTTTCAAAGAAGGGTAATTGTATGTGTAAGGGCTGGGTATTTGGGGCATCTGTAGATAAAGGAAGTGTTTTGATATCCAGTTATCGTATAACCTTGCTAAATCAGAACTATTACTTCTCTGGCAGTGGCTAACTCTCCTCGTTAAAATGCAACTGTTCGATTATGAAGCAGAGGAGAGGACTGAAATGAGCATTGGTTTGCTGCTTGTGAGGTGCATTTCTCTGCCTGTAGTAAGCCAGGTTTGAGAAGTTGCATTAATTAAACTAATCTTATTGGCAAATGTATAGTAGTGTCATTCCTACAATAACATGATATATATATGCTTACTTCAGGAACTGTAGCACTAGGGAAGTAACTTAGTATAAAAACCCTAAAAACTTGCATGTAAGAGGTTTTGTTTGTTTCTTTTGCTTTTTGAATGCCATAAACATATCTGATATTAATTCTCAAAAAGCTATTAGCTGTTACTATGCAATACATTTTTGGGATACTTCTGCAAAGTTTTTATTAACTCAAGTGGATTGTGCTTCATTTATCCATCTGCTTTTATTGTGTTACATACAAAGATTTATTAGAGAATAATTGTGAAAATGTCTCCTTTTTTGCAAAGGATACGGAAGCCATGAAGAGAGCTTTGGCCTTAATAGATTCCAAGATGAGCCAGGCAAAGGGCTGGCTGAAGGATCCCACTGCTCCACCAGGTAACTTACCCAGTAATGAAAGCCTTAATGCCTTTATAATGATCAAAAACACAAAATGTAAGTCTGGTACATTACTGTATTAAACAGTTAAACTGTATTGTTTGCTTTGACACCATGTTTAGAAGAGAAGCATTTGAACGCCAAATATTAATGTAAACCAAATTGCTTGTATGCTAAGTGCTCTGGAAAGCTTTGCTTATTTTATTATGTTGTAGAAATGATGTAGTCTAAGCCACTTTTAAATTATTCTTCTCCTTTACATTTTACTAGGAAACATGTTGAATATTTAATACTGTACCTGCTTTCTCTTACTAGTGGGAAATGTGTACTGCATTAAATTTAATGTGAAAAAACATTGTTCAGTGGTGCAAAACAAAGTAGACACTGGTTTTGCACCTCTGAGAGCATTACATGTATAGAGCATTAATTAGAATTTTGTTGACATTTTGTTGTTGTGGTCCATAAGAAAATAATTTAAGATGTAACTTATTTATTATTTTTCCAATTTTTACCCTGTCCTTCCCAAATGGCTTAGGGCCGCTTACAAAACAGGATATAAAACATACAAAACCGCGTAAAACCTCCAACCCTCCCACCAAATTTCCCTAGCCCACCTCCTATTGACCCCTATCCCCACCCACCAAATGCTTTTTTAAACAAACAAGTCTTGCAGTGTCTCCAGAAGATGCTTAGGTTTGGGCTTAAATGAACCTCTGGAGGAAGGAAGTGCTACAAAACTGGGACAGCAACTGAGAACACCCTCCTGCACGCCACTGTCCTTCAGACAAGAGTAGCAGATAGAACCTGCAAGAGGGCGCTCCTGGCCAACCGCAGGTGTCCCAATGGAACATGATGGGGCAGGCCATCTCTGATATGTAGGACCCAGACTGTTCAGGGCCTTAAAGGTCAAAATAAGCACCTTGAATTGTTCCCCGAAAGCTATATATGACACTATTAAGTTTTTAGTCATATAAAATTATGTACCTCTGCTTAAATATAAAAAACTGCCAGGTTTTTTTTTTATTATTTAAGTGACGGGGGAGAGAAGGTGAACTTTTTTGTGGAGGGGTGGGGATAGGTGCCAAAGTGGATGTTTTTAGATGGTGAGGAAGTGGGCCGGAGCCCCAGAGCAGGTGCGTGGGTGACCTAAAACTGGAGCTGCACACACCCATGACTCTGGTTGTGTTCACACAAACAGCCTGATGGGCGGGTGAACCAAGTGCAAAGGCGGCAGACACACCTTCGCTCTGCCCTGGGAAAGCCCTGGTTCGGGAGCACAAAGACAGGCATGTCAACCCTCCCATGCTGGCCCGCTCTGCTCACAACCCTACGCCCCACCGACCCCTTGCTGGGACCTACCGGGTGTGTGTGTGTGGGGACAGGCATGTGGAGCCCATGTCTTGGTGAGCAAGGTGACGCTCACTGCACTTATATGCTGGGTGAGGGAGCACTGGAGCTCAAAGGATTTGTAGCATTATGTCTCTTGTCTGCTCTCAGCTCACCCTGCTTGCAGCAGGCAGCCTACAGCTTTGCCCAGAGGTGGTTCCAGCGCCTGTCCTCCCTGCGGGCCTCAGCAGCGAGGGCCCTGATGTGTTGCTTGTTCTGATCCAGGGCCCTCCTGTGCTGCTCGGCCATGCCCTGGATGGCATCCCTGATTTCAAAGTCCAAGAAATAACTTTGCCTTGGAGCAGCTGGATTAAATTTAAGATTTAAAAATTACTCTTCTCCCTCCTCCATTCCCTAAAAAATACCCTGAAAGGCCTGGCCCCAAGCCTTTTAACATTCTGGAGGGCTTGTAAAACCTGGCTGTTCACCCAGGCCTTTGGGGAGGGGGGTGGGAGAGGGGGAATAGGGTTTTTCGCTCTTCCCTGGCCTTATTTTATTTTATTTTTATTTCTTCTCCTGCCCTAATGATGTCTTTTAAAATTGTTGATGTTTTTAAAATTTGTTTTATGAATGTTTTTAGTTGTACATCACCCCGGGATGCCATAGGTATATGGGGCGACTCACAAATATATATAATAAATAAAATAAATAAATAAATAGCCTTTTTAAGGATGGAAGAAATTCCTTTCCCAAAATAATAAATATTGGCTACAGATCCTTTATATGTCATAATGACACCATTTTCAATAACTCATTTAATGCCTAATCCATGAAATGAGATATGTGGTTATTAAGGTAACATTATACTATTGCAGGAACATTGTCTTATTATAAGGTATCAGATTTCTTGTACTCTGCCTTTTCTTATCAGTTCAGTAAATGTCCTTTCCTCCCTGAATGAAGAATGATTAGCGCTGTATGTGTCATGGTAGAACTAGCAGATTCTATTTTGTAAATAATGAATGTATCGTATTGTCTATACTGACTATCTCTTGAATATTAGGGGATGCTGGTGAACAAGCTATACGACAGATTCTTGATGAAGCAGGAAAAGTGGGAGAATTGTGTGCGGGCAAAGAACGCAGAGAGATTCTGGGAACCTGTAAAATGCTAGGCCAAATGACTGATCAAGTGGCTGATCTCCGAGCTAGGTAAATCTCCTATTACTACTAAACCTGTAATTGCGTACTAGAAGATGGCAGTTCTGACCAAGCTTTGATGGTTTAACAGTATTGCTGCTGGGTAACTTAATATTACTTTTTTTCTCTATTACTTTTTTTATCGCAGTCTTTTTCTCCATGATAGAATACACTGAGACAGGTTTCCCACTTACAAATATTCTGGAACAATACCAAACATAAATGCCTTTAGACAAAAAAAAAAAAAAAAAAGCATAAGCGGTAGTGGTGTATTCAGCTGGTTGTAAAATGTGTTCTACAAACAAATGTGCTGTGTACAAATTAACCACATGATTCATTTTACCTTTAGTTGTGGGTTTGATGGGGTGACATACCAGGAAGCAGAAAGTTTTTACTACCTTGCCTATGGGCTTGGTGAACTTGAGTCTCTTTTCGTTTACGTGAGCTTTCCTTTTGTTTAACTCCACTGATGTCAGTAGTTACTCCTGATTTGATTCTGTAAGTGAGAGCCGAGGGGAATCGGATTCAGTGTTTGAAAATGAAATGCTAATTCTGAGTTTGAAGGATCATTTTTAGTAATTTAATGTACAGTAGTTTAATTGGATCAATTATACAATATTTGCAAAACAGGCAAAGTGTTTCTTGAATGCTAATGGCCTTCATTTTTCTTCCAAATGTGAAGCGGTCTTGTTTTTCTTTGTATGAAAGTGCAGGGACCAGAACGGTACACAATAACAAAAGCAAAGAGCCTGAATTTTATATATTTTTTTGTGACTGACGATGTAAAAGTGCTGTTGTAGGACTTCAGTTACTCAAGCAGAACACATCTAAGTGCTATGTCTGTATAAACCTTACTAAAGTGAATGTGGCTTACATCAACTGAGTGCTTTGGGGACTGCAGCCCTAACTTCCTCAAGCTAAGAGAATGCTCGGCACTAATGTGTGTGTGGGGTTGTTTTTTTAAACTAACCTGAGTATTTCATACTGATTTGATCATCATACTGATTTAAGGAGATATGATTATTGCCTGCCAAGATTCATTTTTAATATGAATGCATTTTGCAAATTGCAAATTGCATGAAAGTGCAGGGACAGAACGGTACACAATTCACACCCTTTGTGAATTTTAATACTCCAGACTCTTGTGTCCATAATATTTATGTCCATAATATATTTACTGGCAACTGAAATATGTGGGTGAGGTGAGCAAGTTCAAAATTACTTCCGTATTTTCTGTTCTGAACAATAAGAAATTCCCATTTGGATCAGACTGTGATCATCAAGCCCAGTGTCCTGTCTCCAACAGTAGCCAGAACTATTTATTATTAGTATTAGTATTTTAATTATTGTTAGTAGTAGTATTAACATTTATATAGCGCGAGCGATGTACCTGGCACTTCACAAAAAACAAGATAGACACAGTCCCTGCCTGAGAGCTTACAATCTAAAGACAAGGGGAGGGGAGAAAGGGAAGGGGGAACAGAGGGAGAGAAGGGGGATTTTCATGAAGATCCGAGAACTCAGGTACATGTTCTTGACTTGGCTACAGTAAATTGGGAGTGTACATATAACAGGTGGAGGATAATCCTGGGTGGGGATGATTAGCAGGAGTTAGGAAGGGCGGAGCGGAAGAGGTGGAATTTGAGGAGGGACTTGAAGGTGTGGAGGGTGGGGGCAAGGCAGACAAGGGCAGGGAGGGAGTTCCAGGTGTGCAGGGCAGCAAGGGAGAAGGGACGAAGGCGGTTGGGGGAGCAGGGGAAGCGTGGGAGGGTGAGAGAGGGGATAGAAAAGGAGCAGAGTGATCGAACAGGGGTTCGAAGGGAGATCAGGGCAGAGAAGTAGGGGGGAGTGAGGTTGTGAAGGGCTTTGTAAGTGAAGACAAGGAGCTTGTGCAGAATATGCTCAGGAAGAGGGAGCCAGTGGAGAGAGGAGAGGAGAGGCTGCACATGGTCAAAGCAGTGGGCTAGGTGGATGATCCTGGCAGCAGAGTTTTGAACAGAGATGAGGGGAGAAAGGTGAGAGCGGCGAAGGCCAGCGAGGAGGAGGTTACAATAGTCGAGGCGTGAGATGACTAGGGCCTGGATGAGAGTTTTGGCAGAGGAGACAGAGAGAAAAGGGCGAATCTTAGCAATGTTGTGGAGGGAGAAGCGGCAGGATTTGGCCATGGAGTCAATCTAGGGATTGAAGGTAAGGTGCGAGTCGAAGGTGAAGCCCAAGCTACGGGCTTGGGGGACAGGGAGGATGAAGACCCCGTCAATGGCAATTGACAAGGAAGAGGGAGAGGAAGGATTGGGAGAGAAGATAACAAGTCCAGTTTTCGCCATGTTCACTTTGAGTTTGCGTTGAGACATCCAGGCGAAGATATCAGAGATACAGTTGGTGAGACGAACTTGAACAGAGAGGGAGGGGAAGGAGTGGAGAGAGAGAATTCAGTGTCGTCAGCGTATAGGTGGTATTGGAAACCGTGGGAGGCAATGAGTTTGCCTAGGGATAGGGTGTAGCTAGAGAAGAGGAGAGGGCCAAGGACAGAGCCTTGGGGAACTCCGACCGAGAGGGGTGGGGAGGAGTTAGGAAGAGATACATTGAAGGAGCGGTCAGAAAGGTAGGAAGAGAACCAGTCGAAGACAGAGTCCCGGAATCCAAGTAAGTGAAGCGATTCAAGCAGGAGCGAGTGGTCAACCGTGTCAAAGGCAACAGAGAGATCAAGGAGGACAAGAATAGAGTAAAGGCGGTTGGATTTAGCCACAAGAAGATCATTGGTGATCTTAGCCAGAGCGGTTTCAGTGGAGTGAAGGCGGCGGAAGCCAGATTGGAGGGGGTCAAGGGAGGAGTTGGTGGAGAGGAGGTCGAGGCAATGGGAGTAGACAAACCCCTTCAAGGAGTTTGGAAGCAAAAGGGAGGAGCGAGACGGGACGGTAATTAGATGGTTCAGAGGGATCCAGAGTGGACTTCTTGAGAATGGGGGAGGCAGTGGCGTGTTTAAAGGCCGAGGGGAAGGAGCCGGTAGAGAGGGAGAGGTTGATTATGTTCAGGAGGGGTGGGACAACGATAGAAACCATGGAGGTCAGGAGTTGGGAAGGAATGGGGTTCAGGGGGCAAGTGGAGGGGTTGGAGGAGGAGAGGAGGGAGGAGATTTCCTCAAGGGAGGTGGGAGGGAAGGAGGACAGGAGAGAGGTGAGAGGAGGAAGGAGTGGGGGGTGGGGGAGTGGTAGGGGAAGAGGAATTAGAAGCGATTTCCAGGCAGGATCTTAAGAGGTGAAAAAGAGAGCAGGATCCTGAGCAGAGAGAGAAGAGGGAAGAGGAGGACAGGGGGGTTTGAGAAGGGAGTCAAAGGTGGAAAAGAGGCGGAGAGGGTCCTGAGAGCAGGACTCAATGTGGGAGGCATAGTACTGCTGCCTCCCATCGCTCAACTCTATCTCCCTCGCCAGACAGAATTTGAAGGGGAGGAAGTCAGCGTGGTAGTGGGATTTGCGCCAGAGGTGTTCAGCAGTCCGGGTGCAGGAGCGGAGATGGTGAATGGTGGGGGTTAGCCAAGGGCCAGGGTTACAGGAGCGAGCTGGGCGGGAGGAGAGGGGGGTAAGGGAGTCGAGGGTGGAGGCGAGAGAGGCGTTGAAGGTGGAGATGGCAGAATCGGGGGGTGAGGAGGAGAGGACTGAGGGGAGAGGGAGGAAGCAAAGTCCTGGGGCACAATGGCCTGCAGATTGCGGAAGGGACGGGGAGATGGGGAGGAGGAGGGGGAGCAGTGGCAGAGTTTGAAGGAGGCAAGGAAATGGTCAGATATGGGAAGGGGCTCGAAGGAGAGATCAGAGATAGAACAGTTCCTAGAGAACACGAGATCAAGAGAGTGACCGTCAGTGTGGGTGGGGGAGCTAGTCCAGAGGTGGAGATTAAAGGAGGAGGCTAAGGAGAGGAAGTGAGCGATGCAAGGCTGAGAGGGTGCATCAACATGAATATTGAAGTCGCCAAGGATGAGTGTGGGGATGTCATCAGAGAGGAATAAGGTGAGCCAGAACTTAAACTTGGAGAGAAAGGAGGAGAGGGAGCCGGGGGGATGGGGGGGATACATGACAGCAACACAGAGGTGGAGAGGGGAGTAGAGGCGTACGGAGTGAGCCTCAAAGGAGGGGGAGGGGTTGAAACTGAAACTGGCAGGAAGAGGCGAGGAGGAGGCCTACGCCACCACCCTGGCCTTCGGCGCGGGGCTGGTGGGAGAAGGAGAGACCTCCAAAGGAGAGGATGGCATGGGGTGACAGAGTCAGTGGGGGAGATCCAGGTTTCAGTAAGGGCGAGAAGGTGAAGGGAGCAAGAGAAGAAAAGATCATGGATATGTGGGACTTTATTAGCAGAGGAACGACAGTTCCAGAGGGAACAGGAGAATGGGAGTTGATCAGGAGGGAGGCAGGGAATGGAGATAAGATTAGGGGAAGGTGGGGTGATGGGATCGGCGGGAGATGGGGAATGGGGCAGGGGGAAAGAGGTGGTCGAGGGAGGAGGTGTGGGGATGTTGGAGAGAGATTACAGGCTTAGTGGGAGGCAGGAGCAGAGGAGATAGAAGTAGAGGGAGGAGCAGGTGAGAGGGAAGGAGGAAAGGGGAGAAGAAGGGAGAGAGGGGGTGAGAGATAAGGATAGGCATCTTGGTGGTTCGGTTACAGAGGGGGGGGGGAGGGGGGATGGATCTTGCAGAAGTGTGAAATATTCTTATGGCTGTCTCTTATACACATCTAGATGTGTATAAGAGACAGGAGAGGGGGTGAGAGATAAGGATAGGCATCTTGGTGGTTCGGTTACGGGGGGGGGAGGGGGGATGGATCTTGCAGGAGTGTGAAATATTCTTATGGCACGTGCCATAAGAACTAGTGGAAAGTGAAAAAAGGTCCTATATGGAGTGATGGATTTCCTCTCATTTTACTCCTAGCTCCTGGCAGTTGGAGACTTAATCCCCGGACCAAATTGGTTAATAGCTATTCAAACACATATCCTCCATGAGGATAGGATATGTGTGTGTTCTATTTTTTAAATTTTTTTTTTAAAAGGCTGTAAAATCAAAGCTTACAACATTTCCCCTTCATGTTCGTAGTATGCCTGACTAGATAACATTTACAGCAAGGACTGATGTTTGTTCTGCACTGACACAGAAACCACATCAATAATGATGTCTCCTCCCTCTTTCTCTTTTTAAACACAACTTCCAATTTATTCTGCGCTGATAGTTACAACACCTTAATTCTGGTCCCTGAAAATTAAAATGGAAAGTAACATATCTTGAGATCTGCCCTCTTTTAAAAGACTGTACCTTTAAGCCTTGTCCCCAGATTATCCCATATCTACCATCTGGTGACATTCCCTTTCATCCATGTCTACACTATGAATCTAACAAAACATCCTTTTATCAAAGAAGAGGCATTTGTGAGTTCTAGGACTTCACACAGTTGCAGTATAACCTGAGGTTCCCACAGGTACTTCAAAGAATCTGTAAACTTTTTCTGGAATCTGTGTACAGCTGGAAATGAAGATTCTTTAAACATTTGAAAAACCACCTTGTCGTGATTTTATTCTTTGTGTGTGCTGACTTACTGAGCCTTACATGGCATTCTCAGTAACAACAGCCAGGGGAAGATGGACTTCCCAGAGATGTATATAAAGAGAATGCGGAATGGTGGGCACCTATAAATTTCTCCACTGTTTAATTTTATCAATAAACATGGGGTTCTACCCGAGGGATGGAGACAGGCATTGTCTTGCTGGTTCATAAAAAAGGAGATAGGAATGAGCCAGCAAACCTTCGACCTATAAGTTTGCTGGATGTAATTTCAAAATTATACGCCAGGTACTTGTTCGGGAAACTGATAAAGTGGGCTGAAAAGGACAAATTAATATATGAGATGCAAGTGGGCTTTTGAGCAGGTTATAACACAATAGATCAATGTTTTGTGTTAAGACATTCAGTATATAAGTATATTGATGTGAGGAAGGGACAACTGTATGCGGTGTTTGTGGACTTAAAATCTGCCTTCGATACCATTAACCGTAACTTACTATGGGCAAAACTAGCTAGAACTAACATAGATAAGAGACTCTTGCATCTTATCAGATTATTGCATATAAACACCAGCCTTCGAGTGCGAGTGACAAGAGAGGGTCATCTGACAGATTTGGTGAATGTTAAGCAGGGTGTTAAGCAGGGTGTCTTGGCCCCCTTTCTCTTTAACTTTTTTCTAAATGTCATGGTGGAGTAACTGAAGGGAGATCTATTGCTTGTTGCATCAGTCGACAAGCAGCGAGTCCCACTGCTTATGTATGCAGGCAACCTGGTTATTCTATCATTAGCTAAACCTGGTATACGATTAGCATTGCGGTTTTTGGGCTCATGTACTAGAGAAAATAATCTACAAGTAAACTACTCTAAAACAAAGATCTTGGTTTTTGGAGCAAGGTTCCAAAGCTCTAGATGGGAACTAGAAGGACACGAAATAGAACAGGTAAAATCATATAAATATTTGGGTATGGTGTTCTTGGCATCTGGTTCATGGGCTAAACATAAAGAGATGGTAAAGTTGAAAACGCTGCAGACTGCAGCCAGGATAATTAAGTTTTGGAGTATGTATGGTGGAAGACAAACTAAACCCATGCTTAATCTGATTACACACAAACTGATTCCCCCGATTATATATGGGGCAGCCTTATGCAGGTTTGATACATTGCAGTTGGAACCAATATTGAATCAAGTTCTGAGAAGGGTCCTAGGGCTACCTAAGGGCACCCCGGTGGCCTTTTGGGGATTAAAAACAGGTATGCTGCCTATCGAGTACAAGACTAAAATGGAAATATGCTCATACTGGCAGAGATTGAAAGCAATGCAAGAAGACCGACTACCAAAAAAGTGTTGGGAAGAACAGGCACTTTAGACAAGTCTGGAGAAATAAAGTACACGCATTAATAAATAGGGCAGGTCTCTCCGCAGCTTATCTGCAGGGCCTTCCAAAAGAACATATATCTAACTGTCTGAAACAAAGGCTGGCAGATATTTATGTCTAACAAGATCTAGCTAGTACACGGAGCTCAGGGATTGCCCCATATTATGGTAAAATAAAAACAATATATGAATGTGAACAATACCTCTGTGAAATCACAAACTATGTGCTACATTGAGCATTAACCCAAGTTCGCTTCCAGATTATGTGGACGAAAGTCCTTGAGGGCCGTTTAAATGGAGTGAAGTATGAGGTTAGAGTCTGTGAGTGTGGTCAAAATATAGAGGATCTCCTACATTATCGCTTCGATTTTAAGTTACCTGCCGGGATTTGAGCTCACTATCTTTACCCGGTGTTAAAGGAGAAATGCTAATGGAATGCAGAATGCAAGATAAAATATATGCTGGCCGATGTAACAGACTTAATATGGAATCATAATAGGAAAGTGAGTATGAGGAGCCCAGCTATTTGGATGATTATCTGGATGTTTATGTGTACTCTGTAAAATCGCTTTTGGTGATAAGTTTTTAAATTGTATGTAGGTATTATGGTTGTACTGTTTTTGCATCGACTTATCAGTCGTGACAATGAATAAATATCTATCTATCTCAGTAACAACAGTTCAGTTCTTTAAAAGTGTGCTTTTAATTAAACACAAGAATGCAAAGACGTCTCCGTACTCATTTGTAACAGATAATTCAGTTGTGGCAAAGTTACTCTGAGGTCCAACTGGCCTCGCCTCTTGCAGAAATGGTTTTAGAAAGTCCTTGAAAACTAGTTTAGTAAGCAGTCTGGCACAGGAAACTCCGTGCTATATCACAGCTTATTTTTCTTTTCATTACCTTATTTAACCTTAAAATTTCACTTCTTGTGGTACAGGTATGGAAAGAGGCAAGTGCCCTTTCTATTTTATTTTGGCATTTATCTTATCCAGAGTTTCCACTTTTTAAACTTGCAGAGAGACCATTATTTTGCAATGGTATAACAGGAACGAGAGTTGCTGACCAATTTACAAATTCTTTCACTGCCTTTGTAATCAGATGCTTTGCTCTGAGATGTAGGTATTTCTATGTTATCTTTATTTTCCTGAATAGAGGACAAGGTGCTACACCAATGGCCATGCAGAAAGCACAGCAAGTGTCTCAGGGATTGGATTTGCTTACAGCAAAAGTGGAAAATGCAGCTCGCAAACTGGAGGCTATGACGAACTCCAAGCAGGCAATTGCTAAAAAAATTGATGCTGCACAGGTACCTGCCCTATTGTTGTTCTAAAAAAAAGGAATCTAAAGTTCTCTCAAACTGTGCCTTACATTAATAACACTTACTGTTGTAGGTGTTTACAAAGATAATGTGCTTGCCTCTCAAAATATTTATTGAGAACATATTCTTGTATGTATACGTATCGATGCATCTGATTTTGTTATCTAGTTGGGAACACAAGAGTTTTGTTAGGCCTTACCACAATTTGTTTAGGTATTTACATAGTTAAATTTTTGTAACATAAATTTAAACTAATATGCATCTCAGCCAATCCTATAGAGTTATGAATGCTGGGACACCATTCAATTCCATGTGAGAAGCACAAGTGCATATTAAGCGCTGCTTTGTTTATGCAAATGTGAAGTGCACATTGTTGACCAAAACTCAGTTTTGCAATGGGAGAAGGATATGACACTTACTTCATATAACCATGAAATTGAACCTTCCATTATTGATTCATTTGTTCCAGTGATTTGGGATAATGTTTAGTGGAGAAAATTTTCAGGAAACTTTTTGATGTCCCAATAAAAAAAATTGGAGAATTTCAAAAGCTGTTTACTTAAGGCATGATGGCTGAGTGGTTAGGGCACTTTACTACATTCCTGAAGGCTATGAGTTCAAGTCCTGCTTCGTCTCAAACCTCCAGTCCACCAGGCTGTGAATGGGCATCTGATTAATTGGTCTGGCAAAATCCAAGGTGGCTGGACATTGCGTGCCTTTAGACAGACACCTACTCCATCCTCAGGTGGCCCTTTCATGTAGAGGCGGACCACCCTGGGGTGCGGAGGAGCAGGAGTGGAACAGGTGCTGCTTGCTCTGGGCCAGCTCCATTCATGGTGCTCTGGAATATCCCACAGTACCGTGAGCAGAGCAGGCTGCCCAAACCTGGAGAACTGACCAGGGGGCAGAGCAGCAGTCCGTCTAAAGGATGGCCAGCCGCTGCAGCTCCACTTCCAGCTGCAGGTTGCCCCGGCAACAGCCATAGAGCTGCAGGTGACAGCCTAGAGTGGTTGGCAATCCACCTGTAGCTCTGTGGCATGGGAAAAGGGGACGCGCGCGAGTGGACTGCGGGTGGTGGTGGGCTCCGTTTAAACCTACTGCAGCTAGAGCAGACCCAGAAGTGGCCACCCCCAGGTCTGTCTGAAAGCACCCATTTTCATGGCCTTGTGTACCATAAGCCACAGACATTGGTGTGTCTTAACCATATCTGCCTGATGGGCTGCATGGCTTGGAACAGACTTTGACTTGCATTTCTCATTTTAAGAAATAGGGTGTTTTTAAACAAGATGGTACCACACATGGTCACCCATCAGCCACCCAACCGAGTGCTTGTTTGAAGGTGGTGTGGGCGGAGGGGTGCTCCCGTGATCTACGCAGCATCCGCTCATGGCCACTCATGGCGCATTGGAGAAAAAGCTGGATTGTTCTGTGCACGGGAAGGTGAAATGGTGCATGGGGACAGGTGCCCACCGTTTGAACTGGGGGTCCCACCCATGACAGTGGACAGGTTGGTGGCCCTGCTGCCTCCCTGTCCCACCCCCAGCCCTACTGGGAGCTCTTAAAGGGGTAATGGCTGCTTGTATGAATTGCATCGGGCTGGTCGGTTGCTGCGGGAATCAGTGGCGGCTGCCTGCGTGGTTGTGGTGGCCACCCAGGAAGCTGCCCATTAGAACTACTCCCCACTCCGTGTGTGGGTGCTCTGTGGCCATACCACTGTGCAGACACAGACCCACTCGAGCTGTGCTCATTTAAAAACACCCATAGTGTGTAGGTGCTATCTTTCCCCTCTTAGCACTGGTTAACACTTTGTACTGGCATGAGTCCCATTGAAGTGAAAAGGGCTTTCTGCACAGCTAGCTGATCTGGCAATAAGAGGAGGAGAATCTCCTCAGGCTAGAGCAATTGCTGCTCAACTACAGGACTCTCTGAAGGTAAAACGTAGCTGTAGGTAGAACTGTCACCATTCTGTATATGGCATTAAACTTTGAGGATGTCCTTTTCTTACCCTAGTGTGGTAGGCTTGTTCTTGAGGTAATGGTTCAGACTAATACAAACATTTTTTTATGCTAAACAGTGAATTGTGTTGTTTGTTCTATTTCTTGGTGCTGTGAAAGTCCCATTCATTCTGTTTGGATATATGCTGGCGCTAAGTGCTAGCGCCAGTGCTAAGCAGCCAGCTAATAAATCAAAGAGGAAAGTGGCTTGACAATTTTAGCTAAGATTTATTAAATATAGCATGACTTTCTCATAGAAAGAAATATCCAGTCAAAATTTCATTTTCAGGATATGCAATAGCAGGCCTTTTTGAAATATCCATGTCAACATTTGATATAATAGCATTTTATGTGTAGATCACTATATCCTTTTTTGTGTCTGTTTCTTGATGTGAAGAACTGGTTAGCTGACCCTAATGGAGGCAGTGAAGGGGAAGAACATATTCGAGGGATTATGGCGGAAGCCAGGAAAATTGCAGAACTCTGCGAGGACCCCAAAGAGAGAGATGACATTCTACGATCCTTGGGAGAAATCTCTGCTCTAACAGCTAAATTGTCAGATCTACGGAAACAGTATGTATTGAAGTATCTAAAAACCTTTATACCATATAAAGTGCATCATAGTGGTGATTGAGTCCCTGATGTTTAAAATAGTAGTTCAAGTTTAGATGGTTCAGGCAATTGCTAATGCCCCTTAAGGTTCCTTCCAACTCTAGATAACACTTGAGGTCCCTTCCAGCTCTGAGATTCTAACATTCCATGAATGGTGTTAGCAAGGAAAGATGGGAGTGGGGAGAGGGAGATGTGCATCATAGTAGAGTTAGCTATTCTACTATGAATGAAAGCTGCTGTTTTGGTTTCTATCATGAATATAGCAAAGTTACATGCCTGGAGCTGAATATACCACTGTTGTGTTTGACTGACTAAAAGTGTCTAGCCAACCTAGACTTGGGGCTTATAATGCTTGGAAAATCTAGCAGGACCTGAGCTGTAGTGTGAGTGAATAACTTCTCAAGTCAGATTAGTGACCAGAATTACTAAAGTTTGTTTAATTAATAACACAAAATTGATCTATTAAATTGAACCTCATTTGTGAAAAGCAAAGTTAAGAGATGAAGGGCTCAGTCATTCTTCTTTCTTGGTATGAGGCCACTTCAATTTATGCTTCTGGCATAGCGTTACTGTGTGGCTTGGATAGATGTGGGAGCTGGTTATATTGACTTTACATTGAAAAAGAGTTCCTCTTATCAGAATGCTCTAAGCCACAGGTGGGGAACCTTTTCTTTCCCGGGGGCCACATTGAAAATTAGTATGAGTTCCGAGGGCCACATAGAGGGTGGGGGTGCTCAATGGGTGTATTCAAGAAAAGGAGGGTCCAGATCATGGATCTGTGCTGTGGATCTGTCCCCCTACCCTTCTGTGCATGCCCTCCTCTCTGCTCCATTATCCTGAGCTCAGTTTTTATTTTATTTTATTTATTTATAAAAGATTTTTATCCCACCCCTCCTGCCCACAGGGCAGCCCGGGGCGGCAAAAAACAATTTCAGTGTTTGGGGGTAGACATTGGATCCAGGAGCCAGATCCAGGCACTGGAAAGGGGCCACGTAAAAACTTGCCAAGGGGCCATATTTGGCCCCTGAGTCTGAGGTGCCCCACCCCCGCTCTAAGCCAAGCTCGAGCCAGAAGACGTCTCTTTTGGAAGGTGCCAAAGGAGTCAGAAACGAATGGGGAAATGAATGAGCCTGTAATTCTAAACAAGGTGGCACGAGTGCATTTATTTATACAGATGTTCTCCAGAATATTACTACCAGTCCTTAGTAGAGGAAGCCGCTAAACTATTGTTTTCATTGTCCTTTAGTCAACAGTTTATAAGCCTGTGTTTCAGTATGAATAATTCTTGAAAAGACATACAGAAGTATTAAAAATGAACCTGCAATAATCTATCAGGAGAGATTCGGCGTTTGTGTGTATTGGATTTGAGCAGCCTGATCCTCAGAGCACTTAACCAGCACAAGCCTCATTGAAATAAATGGATTTTGTTCTTGTTTATTTGCTTCAAGTTTGGGCTGAAAGAGAAGATGCTCATGAGAGGAGGAAGGCTATAACTGTGGATGTGTCAGCAGTATTCTTTTTACTAGTCTGAGCTAAATAGTTGACAATTTATTCCCTTTATAATCAGGACCTGTACTTGAAATTTGCGCTCCGAGTTCTGTGTAAGGTGGGCGGGCGGGGCGCTATATAAATAAAATTATTACTATTATTCCTGACACGCACTTTGTTTAGATGATTTCTACCTAAATTGCCATTATTATAAATTAATGCTTTTGGTACAATCTGTGTAGCTTTGTCAAAGTAATTAAAAATGGTGCCATTAATAATAAACTAATTCATATATATATAATCCTATTTTAAGAAAGATGAAACACTTGGCAACAGTTTTAGGAAGGTAGGCTGACTACTCCTTTTCGATCCTCAGTGGAAAAGGAGACTCTCCCGAGGCCCGTGCATTGGCTAAGCAAATAGCTACATCGCTGCAGAATTTGCAGTCGAAAACAAACCGGGCTGTAGCAAACAGTAGACCTGTCAAGGCAGCTGTCCATCTGGAGGGAAAGATTGAGCAAGCTCAAAGATGGATTGACAATCCTACAGTTGATGACCATGGAGTAGGTAAGATTTTCATTATACTGTAGCTGGGCTTCATAATAAATCTGAAACAAAGATTTTGTTCAGCACATCTGACATTTTCATTGTATGCATGGATTTACACCTAATGGCCTTTGGACTAAACTAGTGTTCAAGACCTCCCACCCCATGTGGTTACTGATATTTCACTTGCTGTGTCTGAACTTGGAGGATGGGAGCTAGCACCATAGATATTATTATTATTATTATTATTATTATTATTATTATTAACAAACATTTATATAGCGCCAGCAGTGTACCTGGCACTTTACAAAGTAATAGATAGGGAAGTCCCTTCTGACACAAAAGCTAGGAAAACACAGGCCTCACCAACCTGATTCTCAGGATGCCTATATGTGTAAGGGGGTGGGTGGAAGGGGTTTACTACAACACGCACGCAAGGCTCACCCGGCTCAGGGCAGGAAGCGCACGTGGAAGAATGCCCATCAGGATAGTACTATGGCCTTTCCCTCCAATTAAGGAGAACAGACCTCTATCATCATAGGGCGCCACTGAGTTGGGGGTAACCAAGGTCTGCCCCAGGATACACCCACCCAGGCATACCGGGAAGAGGGGGAAGTGAGGAACAAGAAAAGGGGAACCACCGGGGATGGATGTGCACGGGGCCCCACCGGAGAGGGAAGACAGGACACTCACCTCAGCTAGGAAGGATCCGGAATAGCAGGGAAGGAGAGGGGGAGGGGAAGGGAGCACACACCACACTATCTCTCAGACCCAATCTCTCACTCACGCTAGGCACGGAAGGACAGGGGTAAATACAGACTCACAGTGCGGATAAGCACACTTCCCAACGGATTGCAGTTGCGCTCGCTCTCAGACTCTCTCATGCTCAGTCAGGCAGGGGGGCCAGTTTCCCAAATCACCAGTGCCGCCTTCCTGGCGGCGCCGGCTTTTATTCTCCATGCCCTGCCCTCATGCGTGCCCGCAGACGCTCTGAGTGTTGCAGCGGGGGCGGGGGAAGCCCTACGCTCAGCATGATGGCAGGGGGCGTGTACTCAGGTCGCGGCCCTGCCACGGGCATAGAAGGCACCAGTAGAGGCGGAGCAAGCGCCGAGGGATCCCACTGCCGCTCATCATGGGCTCGAACCCCCACGGGGCGGCGCCGGGGTGCCCCCCGGGAAGGGAGAATCCCCCACCGCTGCCTCCCACTGACAGTACCCCCCCCCCGCCCCCGAGGCTGCTGGCCGTCAGTCCAGGAGGGGCCCGGTTTAAGGGGGTGCCAGAGATGAAATGCTCAGAGGTGGGGGGCCAACACATGGGAAGCAGGCTCCCAAGAACGTTCGGCAGGACCATAGCCAACCCAGTCTACCAAATAGTGGAGGCAGCCCCATACTAGCCTGGAATTAAGGATAGCACGAACTTCGAACTCACAGCCTGCGGCCATAAACTCAACAGGGCCGGGAGTGGAATCGGGTGGCTATATGAGAGGGATCTGCTTTCTTCAATAAGGAGACATGGAAGGTGGAGTGGATGTGGAGGTTGGATGGGAGCTGCACCGTATAGGTTACGTTGTTGACTTGACAGATGACTGGGAAGGGTCCTATATACCTGACATCCAACTTGGAGGAGGGGCGTGTTGAAGGGTAATGGCGGTGGTCGACCCAAAACAGGTCCCCTGGATGAAGAGGAGGGGCTTCACGACAGTGTCTATCTGCTTGCTCTCAGACTCTCTCATGCTCAAAGTCAGGCAGGGGGGCCGGTTTCCCAAATCACCAGCGCCGCCTTTCTGGCGGCGCCGGCTTTTATTCTCCATGCCCCGCCCTCGTGCATGCCCGCAGACGCTCTGAGCGTTGCAGCAGGGGCGGGGGAAGCCCTACGCTCGGCATGATGGCAGGAGACGTGTCCTCAGGTCGAGGCACCGGCGGGGGCGGAGCAAGCACCGTGGGATCTCGCAGCCGCTCATCATGGGCTTGAGCCCCCACGGGGCAGTGCCGGGGCGCCCCCCGGGGAATGGGGACCCCCCGCCGCCACCTCCCACTGACAATATGCTAGAAAGTAAGTCATTTTCAAAAGAAGAAGTGTCAAAAGCATAGTGTGCTCAAGACAGTAAGAGGAGGATGAAGGTTACAAGGTAATTATTTTTATTATTATTTATATAGCACAGCGATGTTCCTGGCACTGTACAGTTGGTGGCAGCTCCCTACCCCAAAGGGCTTACAATTTAAGAGACAAGGAAGGGGGAGGCAAGGGGGGTGAACATCAGGAGAGACAAGGATACATTCATGAGTGTGAGAAGATGCAGGTGCATATACTTAACTGTAACTAATTACAGGGGAGAGATTCGGTGGGATGGAGGAAGGAAGAGGATGCAATTTCACTCATGATGGGCCAAGGAAAACCTGATGGAAGATGTAGGTTTTCAGGAGGGATTTGAAAGTTGGGTGGAGGAGTAGAATGAATGTATCCAGGGAGGGAGTTTCAGGCCCCGGACAAGCTCCCGGACAGGAAAATGGTGGGATACAAGAGCAGAGAGATATGGGGGAGCAAGGTCATGAAGAGCCTTGAAGGTGAAGACCAGGAGTTTGTGTTGACGGTGTTCTCAGAGAGGAAGCCAGTGTAGGATGGAGAGGAGGGGCTGAATGTGGTCAGAGCGATGGGCAAGGTGGATTACTTTGCAGCAGAGAGGAGGAAGTGGGGGCGAGATCAAAGCAGGGGAGACCAGTAAGGAGGAAATTGCAGTAGTCCAGGCAAAAGATGTGTAGAGCATGGACTAGGGTTTTTGCAGTGGCAACAGTAAGGCAGGGCCTTTAAATACATTTAATGAATACTTATTCAGCCTTTTCCTCTCAAAGGAAACCAGATTAAAAAGAAAAGAAACCCACATAGTAACATTTTGAGATCTTACAGGAAATTCCCCATGGAACTAGAACTGTTCAACACTGCATGCATGCATTACACGTATGAGTGTCTGTGTAATACAATATATAGCATAGTAATTACAGTAGCTACATAATGCCATACACATTTAAGAGGAAGAGTATGGTGTATGTAAGTGCCATACTGGGTCAGACCAATGGTCCATCTAGCCCAGCATCCTGTCTCTGACAGTGGCCAATCACGATGGCTTGGGAGAAGCACCCAACAGGTCACAATGCNGGGATCCATTCCCTGTTGTTTACACCCAGCTCACGACATGTTCCCTGATCCTGTCTGGCTAAATTGTTCTTTAAAACTTTTGCATTTGTGCTGGTGCTGGCCCTTGATGAATGTTTCCCCTAAGGGAAGAACTCAAGCATTAAAGTCTTGAAGAATTTGTGGATGAAACTGTGCTCTTAGGCCCATGCAAATATATTGGAGGAATTTGGCCCAATCATTTAGGCTTCTGGGTAGAGTGAAAATATTCTTGAATGCTTTCCAAATTGGATGTTGACCATGTCACAAATAACATGTTCACATATCTCAGTGTAATATTTGATGCCATGGTAAGTATTGATTAAGTTTTGAACCATAAATCAGATAAATCTTCATAGCCTTGGGCAATTTTGCTTGTGGCTGCTGTTATTGGTTACATAAATACCTAAATTATAATCTGTCGCGCGCGCGAGAGAGAGAGAGAGAGCAAGAATGAAATCCTTTAAATTTCTGTGCCTGATGGAAGTTGGGCTAGTAAAGGATGTAACAGCAAACTAACATCATCATCACCTGCTCTTTGCTTATTCAAAAACAAAATCTTAAATAGATGTTATTGGATTCTAGCAAGACACTACTGAGCTAAACTGAGGCTGAACAAAATTTTGGCATCCGCACTCTGAGACACATCTTGCATACTCTGATCCTGTGACAAAATTAACCCGGTCTCCCTGGGAGCAAGTGTGTAACCCTACCCCCCAAGCTCTAAATTTTCCTGTTGCAGTCACCCAGACTGCTTGTTAGGTTTAGATGGAGACACTCCTATTCCAGGTATATTTTGGGAAATTGGATTTAAAGATGGTGATCTTCTTTAAAAGAACTTTTAAAGGAACAAAGAGCCTTCAGCTGTTACCAAAGGGACACAGGAAATTCTCAGTACTAATTGCGGGAACAATATACCTTGCAGAAAGTGATCTGGATGAATTATTTGTATCTCTGAAACAGATCCAGTACTACAGTTGCTAAATCTTGCCTACTCGGTATATTTGGGGGGTAGGATACAAATGCCTGTTGTTTCCTCTCACATTGTTTTACCTTCCTATCACTTTATCATTATCTTCTCTTGATTGTTACTTTATCTGATTTTGCTTTCTTTTTCTAAAAATGTTATTAGAAATGAGTTACGGGGCATTTATAGCAATTTGAACCTCAGCACATTGCTTTTAAAGACAGTACTTTGCAGCAAGTTCTGGAAGATACGGTCAGCAGGAACATAAAACTAGCTAATTTTATCCAACTTTTGCCAGCCCAGACTAAAGGATTTGAACTTCTCAGGGAGGTTGAACCATTGCTGCTGGTTGAGGTACAAATTCATGAAGGACTGTTCCTCCTTAAAATATAGAAGAATGCCCGAGAGTGGTCGATAAATGTTGAACCAAAATAATAAAGCCAGTGCCTTAATAATTGCTCTGTAATTGGCAGTATAGTTGAGCTACTCCTTTTTGCTCTCAAAGCTGTCTATTGTACTTTATTCTATTTCAGGCCAAGCTGCAATACGGGGACTCGTGGCTGAAGGCCGTCGTTTAGCCAATGTCATGTTGGGGCCTTATCGTCAAGATCTGCTTGCCAGATGTGACCGTGTGGAACAGTTTGCTGCCCAGCTAGCTGATCTGGCAGCAAGAGGAGAAGGAGAATCTCCTCAGGCCAGAGCAATTGCTGCTCAACTGCAGGAGTCTCTGAAGGTAAAACTTAGCTGTAGAGGCATTAAACATTGAGGAGGTCCTTTTTCTTACCCTAGTGGGGGGTAGGCTTGTGCTTTAGGTTTCTGTTCACAGACTAATACAAAGAAAATCTTATGCTAAACACTGAATTGTGAAATCAGAGGAAACCCTGTTGCTGAACATCTAAAATTCGACAATTGAAAGCACTTGATTTCATGATCAATTCTGCCTGGACTGGGATGGGCATGAAGATTTGTAAAAGGTTTTTTTCAGTCTCTTACATTTCTTGATGAGGAACTAGTAGTTTTCCCTCCACACATACTTTAAAAGCTGACCAAGTAGGAAAGGTTGCTTTATTATTCTTGCCTGATAGAATATCACATTAGCATTGACTGATTTGAAGAGCTATTCACTGGCTCACCTATTAGTTTAATCTAGCCAAAGCTTATCTTTTAAAGTTCTTTAAGAAGTATTATTTAAAACCTATTTCTAGAGTGCTTTGCCATTACAAAGTTTTTGTTTTTTTGCAAGAATGTAGTTCCTGTTCTTTGACTTACGGACTCTAAACCATGGCTTTTAGGACCTGAAAACAAGGATGCAAGAAGCTATGACTCAGGAGGTATCTGATGTTTTTAGTGACACTACAACTCCCATTAAGCTGCTGGCAGTAGCAGCCACTGCACCTCCTGATGCATCTAACAGGGTTGAGGTAAGAGTGTGTGACATCAGCATCAAAATTATAAAGCTGGTTTCTTTTTAAGGGCTTACAGGAAATCTCTTGGTTGTCTTGTAGTCTATATAGTTTAATAGACTGACTACTGAAGTAAGTGCTTTCTAATAAAATACATACATACTGTACTAAAAGGTTTAAGGCAAAGCCTTGTTGTTTGCTTGGGGCAAGCAAAGTTAAAATTAAGTAGGGAGTTGTCCATTCCATTACCCCAATCCTGTGCTCCCCACCAGTAGAACACAGTTTCCATCTCAACTTGCAGAGAGCACAACAGCAAGCAGGAAGAGAACAATTACCTATCAGCTGTATCAGGTCCTGGCAGTGGGGATGGGTGCAGGTGTATGTTGTTGTTCTGATGCTCCTTAACAGCTCCTTGCTGTGTTTAGAAATACTGTGCTAGGCAAGGGAGTGTGCTGCTTATTTCCCAAAGTATTTCTAGTAATTTTCTCCCACCCACACTCTCAATATGGTGGTGGGCACAATATGATCTTTGTTGCTGCTGTGCCATACACCCCATTTACCTGCCCATCTGCTGTGAGTTACCTCATTACGTGACATTAGCCATGGTGACTGACATTTCTTGCCCATTATGGGGGTCTTTAAACGAGATGCTGCCCCGCATGGCCACCCAGGAGCCACTCATCCAACTGCCTGTCTGAAGGTGGAGTGAGGGGATGCGCGATCCCGTAAGCCATGCAGCGCCCACTCATGGCCACTCATGGAGCACTGCCCAGAAATCTGGAGTGCTCCACATGGGGCAAGACAAAAAGGTGTGTGGCAACCGGCGGCCACACACTTCCCCTCCCCCATGGTTCATGGCAGAGGGAGTGTGAGGCAACTGCCGTGGTAGCCATGTTGGGAGCCGCCCGTTAGAATCCCTCCCCGTGCACTGCACCTGTGTGGGTGCTGCACGGCAGTGCCACTCCGCGGCCACCCTCTCCCCCAGCCTTGCTAATTTAAAAACACCCTCTGTTGTCCTAAATTAAACACCAGATTTTGCCCTTGCTTGAGTAATCCAAATATGCTAACTCCAATTGTCTGAATGTGTGATGAACGTCTGATGCTGTCTTCTCCTAGGCTATTGGGAATTGAAGGGTATAGTGCCAAGATAGTCAATAAAGTTGAGGATTTGTATCAAGGTCATGCCATGACATTAGCATTCTTAATATACTTATACGCTGGATGGATACCCATACTAGGGTCCATCATATATGCTATATACGTAAGTCCTCCTATATACCAAAATATAGAGGACTTTAGTTTAAATATATGCTCTTAGAAACTGTTTATATGAGGACTTAATATTAAACCTTTTTCATAAATGTACCAATTTTATGTGTTTCTGACCACTGGCTTTCTAATACTACACTCAGGCTGTAAACCTTAAGCTGCTTACTGTAAATCAGTCCATCTGGTTTTAATGGGATTACGCCAGAGTAGGTGGTTTGAGGATTGTGACTTTAGGAGTTGTTTGCTTGCTTTATAATATGTATGTATGTATTTATTTATTTATTTAAATGACTTTTATGCTGCCCATCCTACCAAGGGCAGCTCAGGGCGGCTTACAATATAAAAATACTCCACCCTTCACCCATCTCCCTCACTGAAAGCCTGGCGGAACAGCCAAGTCTTACACTGACGGCGGAAGGAGGGGAGGTCCCGAGCCTCCATCGGAAGGGCGTTCCACAGCTGAGGAGAGGTCACTGAGAATGCTCTCTCCATAGTTGCCCCCTGAACAACTCGGTGGACTTCAAGAAGGGCACTCACGGCGAATCTGCAGATAGGTGGGGCCCAGGCCGTATAGGGCTTTATAGGTCAACACCAACACCTTGAATAGGGCCTGGAAGACTGTAGGCAGCCAGTGCAGAGTCCAGAGCACCGGTGTAATGTGCTCACGGCAGCCAGACCCCATAGACAGGCTGCTGCATTCTGCATTAGCTGCTGCCTCCAAACAATCACCATGGGTAGCCCCATGTAGAGCACATTACAATAGTCCAATCTTGGCGTAGATTGTTGACCAAGGCCACAAGAGCAGTCTGTGCCATAACCTGGACGAAAGCCAGACTGAGTGATCAAGAAAAATGATGGTCCAGATGCCCCTGCAGCTGCCAAGCCACAACCCGTTCAATAACCTTCCCTAATAAGGAAGGTTTTCAAGGGAGTCACTGTCAAGTGATGGCTTTTTGAGCAGAGGCCAGACCACCGCCTCCTTGAAGCAGCTCGGCACCCTGCTCTCCCGAAGGGAGGCATTGACCACCCCCGCCAGCAACGGCCCCAGCGTCTCCCGACTGGCCTTGACCAGCCAGGATGGGCACGGGTCCAGTTCACAAGAGGTGGCCCTGACAGCCTCCAGTACCTCCTCCGCATCAGCAGGTGACACCCACTGAAATTGATCCCACAAAATTGGGCAAGGCAGGGCTTCCACAACCTCTGGTTCTCCCATTGTCATAAATGTGGCATAGAAATCATGGTGGATACAAGCAATCTTACTTTGCTTGGAGCCAAAAAGATTCCTAAAGATCTTAATCAATTTGGCGTTACTACAAGACAGTTATTTGCCACGATTAGAGCATGCGTTTAATGATCTGGAGAGTATGGTTTCTGTGTTAATCCCAAATGTAAAAGATGGAGACAAAGTAGTTAAAATGATATCTTTTATTGGACCAACTTCTGATAGTGAGAATATTAGGGGCGGGAAAACCGGTAAATCCGGTATCGATAATGCCGGTACCGGGCGTACCGGCATTATCGGATTCGACCCGGTAATCCGGTCCGGGTACCGGATTCCGGGTACCGGATTTTTTTACATTGCAGCCGTAAAAAACTTAAAGCCCCAGCAAAAAAGTTTAAAAAAACAAACCCTCCCCGAGTCCAGGCTGCGCGGGTGGAAGGGGGGACAC
>QEPC01014657.1:360208-385672 GCA_003113815.1 Sphenodon punctatus
GCCAGCAGCGGCTCCACTGTTGCTCAGCTGGCCTTAACCAGCCAGGACGGGCATGGGTCAAGTTAACAAAAGGTGGCCCTAACAGCGCCAAGGACATCCCCCGCCCCGGCAGACGACACCGACTGAAAACAATCCCACAAAACTGGACCAGTCAGGGCTTCCACAACTTTTGGTTCACCCACTGTAATAAGTGTGGCGTCGAAGTTTTGGTGAATCCAAGTGATTTTCTCTGCAAAATAATCACCAAACATGTCACAGTGGGCATTAGATAACTCCAATTCCAGGCGGAGGGAGGGAGGATCAACCAACCCCCTCACCACCTTGAAAAGCTCCGCTGGATGAGATTTTGCAGAGGCTATACGGGCAGCAAAAAACCATCTGAATCGGTTCTACACCCCCCGGGGCAGACATGCGCCAGGAGACATGCTTGCAGGAGGTAGTGCCCGTACAGCTACAGCATAGGCATGTAAACTGGCTCTATGTCAGCTTCAGCACTTGAATGGCGCCACCATTGCTCCAACTGCCTCCCCTCCTGCTTCAGCAGCTTCAGGCCCTCCGTAAACAATGGAGGCCTGAGGAGCCATCGCCAAGGGAGCAGATGCCTTGGAGCTGTCCAGTTGATGGCCTCCAAGAGCAAGGTATTCCATAAAGCCACGAGGTCATCAAGCGGGCGGTCGTCAAGATCGGAGAGTAACTTCCCAAGAGCTTTCCGGAACCTCTCGGGTTCCATTAGTCTCCGAGGGTGAACCATCTGAATCGGTTCTACAACCCCCACCCCCCCCTTCCCGGGGCAGACATGTGCCAGGAGACATGCTCGCAGGAGGTAATGATCCGTCCATAACAAGGGTTCTACTAACACCTCCCCCATCAACGCATCCCTTGCCACAAGGCCGGTGCAAAAAATCAGGTCCAGGGTATGCCCCCCATCATGTGTTGGGCCGTTGACAATTTGGGACAGTTCCGTGGTTGCCATAGAGGCCATGATCTCACGCTCTGCACCACCGAGACTGGCATCAGCATGTATGTTGAAGTCCCCCAAGACTAATGTCTTCAGGGAGCGCAACACCACAGAGCGAGTAGAGATGCTGCCATATAGGTAGGTGTGAGGTATACTAGCAGCACCTCCAATCTGTCCCCTGCCAAATCAAACACAAGATGAAGACACTCAACCCGCGATATGGCCAGCACTAGATACCTCCTGACAGACAATGAATCCTTAAAAATAATGGCTGCACAGGCCCACCCCCCTCCACTCCCTCCAACCGTGGCTGATGTTGCACAGAGTACCCAGTTGGCACGAGGTCAGCCAAAATAGGCCCCGACTCATCATCCAGCCAGGTTTCTGTAATGCACACGAGGTTGGTGTCATGGTCCGGGATTAACTTCTGGACTGTTGATGATTTATTAACCACCAACCTCGCATTCAGCAGCATCAGACTCAGGTCAGGGGTCCTCTGATCATGACCCACTTCATCACCTGCTTAGTGGGAAGTGAGAGGAACAGGCAACCAACACCTGACCCATCTCACGGATCTCACATCCCTCCCAGAGGGACCCTATCTCCCCTGCTCCACCCACACGGCGAGGGAGATCCTCTTCCCACCAATTCCCCCATCCTACCTGCTCACACCAGGCAGGATCTCTCACCTTCCCTAGGACCCTTCCCCCCACCTCACACTGGGGGGAAAGATCCCCCTCCCAAACCCACATGGCAGTTTCTTCCGGGGGCCCGATCCTGATGGGCAGCAAGGGTCTGGGAGTCATGTCTGGTGTAGATGGCTCCTTGGCTGACCCGTGGCATTGAGAGACTTGTGACTGCAATCCCCTGCACAGAGTCCTGGGAGTGGGGCTGCTCGTTTGAACTGCCCTCCCCATTGGCCCAAAGTGAGGTGACTGCAGTGACCCTCCCCAGGGTGGGCAGACAATCTGGCTCACCCATGTCTCATTCATTTCCAATCATAGTGTAGACAACTATGGGTTAGAGACTGCATTGATGGGCCAGGTTGTGGGAGGGAATGTAATAAAATCACATAGATGGGACAAACTGATCTGATGGGAGGTGAAAAAATAAAAATATCATTGGAGACCAATCTGTTGCACACCTGTCTTAGCTCGGCAGCTTAGCAGCATATAGTGTTAAATTTATATTACAGGTAAAAGTTACAGTTGTGCAATTTCGTTCTTTATTTTTGTGTTCATACAGAAGTGCACTCTAACAGAAAAAAAAAATACAGCATGAATCTCGATGCATGCTAGCTGCCTCTACATTTTGTTTCCCTCATGGCAGTGCAATAGTTGTGGTCAGATGTTGCAGGCAGGTAAAACTTGCATAAGTCTAGCATGTTAGGAGGCTAACTTGAATCACATTGATATATAAAAAATATTGTCATGACTTTTTAAAGAAGTTGTTTGATTCAGTTCTTTAGGTATTTTCTGTCACTGAGAAGTACAGCTGAAATAACGGTAATAGTCAGGCAGTTTCTCCTCTCCTGTTTAAAGGTTTTAATAATAGCCATGGTATGAACCTGAATTTAATTTTTGTGGCTCCTTATGCTTATTTGTGAGGAATATTTGTTTAGCTTATGGTTGTCTTGTAAAAACGTTACACTGTCTTTTCTTGTAAAAACATTCACTGTTAGCATTCTGCAGGCATAGTGTTGAGATACCATATTGATACCCCATGATGTTTACAGCTGATTACATTTTATTTTGAACTTCTCTTTTGTCAGTTGAATTTTCCTGACTATTGGGTATAACTAGCATGGCTTAATTTACCTTAGTCTGTGTCTTGTTAAACATCTGAAGGAGACTGCCAATTCCAAAATAGCACAGGGGATTTACAAGAGGATTTTACTCCCACCTTGCCAGTTGCCTCAGTTAAGTGTGCATCATTGAAACCACCCACAATAAAAATAAACCACTGCCTTAAACCAATAAACCAAACCAATTATTGTAATCAAGAATTAGTGTCTGAGGAGAGACTAAATATCAATTATATCTAGTTCCAAAGCACTAATTAATCATTTCTCTTCATACACATGAATGTACATGAATATCTTTGTATTTTTCCCCAGGGCTGGTGGATGAAGCCATTGATACTAAATCTCTGTTGGATGCATCAGAAGAGGCCATCAAGAAAGACCTGGATAAATGCAAAGTTGCAATGGCCAACATCCAGCCCCAGATGCTTGTAGCCGGTGCCACCAGCATTGCTCGGCGAGCAAACAGGATCCTGTTGGTGGCGAAAAAGGAGGTTGAAAATTCAGAGGATCACAAATTCCGAGAAGCTGTTAAAGCAGCTTCTGATGATCTAAGCAAAACTATCTCGCCCATGGTAATGGATGCTAAAGCAGTGGCAGGAAACATTTCTGACCCAGGTAAACATTAAAACAAAAGCTGATGTCAAGTCTTTCCCCCTTAACAATAGGCATTTTTAAGGATTTGTAAAGTTATTTAGTTTTTCTTCAGGTCCACTTGTAGTAATGACTAGATTCCAGTATGGTACAGCCAAGGTCCATGAAGTTTGGGCTTGATCCTGCTCCCACTATATTTAATGATAATGCATTAAATTAAAGAGAATGGACTGCTAGCTTGGTAACTTGATTTGGTTTCCCACCTGTGTTGGAATTTGCATCTCCTGGTCTTCATTGGCAGCCAGATACTTTTGACTTCCTATGTCATGGGGACTGTATGAAGTGTGTAAGGTTAAAATAAAATGGATTTTGGAAGTAAAGAGGGCTTGGGGCATCATAATATTCTAGCCACTTATGACCAATGGAGCTACACCAGAGTAAGTGGATTCTAGATCATGGCCTAAATTTTTATAGCAGTATTCATATGTGATAAGCCTTCAGATATGAGTGTAGTTTCCTTTCCTCACAGTAGTCAGAATGATTTTGACATTCTGTGGCATCACAACAGCTCAACCAATTGCCACAGTGGGCTTGCAGGCAGGCAGTTTATATATGTATATACAGAATATATCAGTTTATAGATATCTAGCCATGTCATTTTAAGCATACTGTGTATACAGTAATTAACTTTCTATCAGTTTCCAAAACTGGTCTTGATATTGAGTTTTGGCAGTCCCTTAAATGCCGCGTTAGGTAATACATATTTATTTATTTTTTATTTATTTATTTACTAAATTTATACCCCGCCCCTCCTGAATACAGCTCGGGGCGGCTTCCAACAACAATAAAAAAATATATAAAACCAGATATAAAACAATTAAAAACAAATCAAAACAATTTAAATGTTTTAAAACAGGGCCCCGGGATACAATTTAGCATAAAAACAATAAACAGGGTAGGGGAGATAACAAGCCCTAACCCACCCTCCCCCCACCCCAAAGGCCTGGGTGAACAGCCAGGTTTTACAACACCGCCGGAATGTCAACAGGCTTGGGGCCATATAACAGTTTGAGGTACCTCAAAATTTTATATCAGTATTGTACAAAGTGAGAGTATATTCCTGATGGTAATGCTCATTTTCTGTGCCTATTAAATTAAGAATAATTTTCTTTTCAGGTTTGCAGAAGAACTTCCTAGATTCTGGGTATAGGATTCTGGGAGCTGTGGCCAAAGTCAAAGAAGCCTTCCAGCCTCAAGAGCCTGATTTCCCTCCACCTCCTCCAGATCTCGAGCAGCTTCATGTGAGTAGTTTTGGTAACTGCCCTGGCAAAGTCCTGGTAACATGTGGCAGGGAGTCTTTTCAGGTAGCTGCACAGTTGAAGCAGTTGGAGTACAGTTTTAAATAGTTCTTATAGCACTTTTTAAAAAGTTAGCTTAATCACTTTTGGCAGAAACGCTTAATGGTTGCATTCATTCCCCAGTGACTTTCATGGACTTTGGATTAGGCCCAAACAGCATAGAATTGTTAGTGACTTACTTTGTTCTCTTTTCTAATTTAGACGTTCTTAAACTGTTCTTGTGAAGCTCTTGCTGTGGTCCAGAAATCTGGCTGGTTGCATGGTGCTGCCTCTCTCCTTATGTCCAGTTTGTAATTATCATTGAAACACAGTTAAAATATATGATGTAGTTTTCTGAATATTATTTTCCCATTCGCAATTTGCAGTCATTTCAAAAGGGATGTTTTTCAGTCATAAATGAGAAGGAAGGTGTTTTTTGTAGTTGGAAATAGGGGTATCCTTGAGACAATCCAACACAGACTGGGTAAGGCAGGTAGAGAGGGAGGAGGACAAGGAGAGCTGTTTAGTCTTGTTTGGTAGAGGTTGTCTAACTGGTTTGTGGTACCAGATGAGCCAGATACAGTTCTCCCTTTCATTTAGAAATTAAACTGAGTTTGAACCCACTAATGTGCTTTGTCAAAGGTGAGAGAATGCACTAGAAACCCAGTGTAATCTTTCTATCCTCCAGGAAGGTAGTGGCAGAAAAGAAAAGTGTGTCCCTTGAGCCTGGGGTACTCTTCCATGATCTCTTTCTTGTCATGGAGAACACTTGGAAGAACTCCCAAGTTCCACCATCCTATAGGCTTCTATAGATATGGTCTCCTGTCTTGTGCCTTTCTAATTTTTGGTGCGCTTAATGCATTGTTTTCCCTTTTGCTTAGCTAACTGATGAGCTTGCTCCACCAAAACCACCCCTTCCAGAAGGTGAAGTTCCTCCACCCAGACCCCCTCCTCCTGAAGAGAAAGATGAAGAATTCCCAGAGCAGAAGGCAGGAGAGGTGCTGAACCAGCCCATGATGATGGCTGCTAGGCAGCTCCATGATGAAGCTCGAAAATGGTCCAGCAAGGTAAGCAGTACAGTGCATCTCTAAGTTCATGTAATCAGCTAACGTAAGAATGATATTTCTCTGGATATTAAAACAGTGATGAAGGATCAGTGTCCTGTGGAGCCAGTGATTAATTTAAAATGATGAATGAGCTGCTGCTGTTCTTTCATATCCTGGGATAAAACTAATGTAATTGGGACCTTTGTGTATGAACCACAACTTGCTGAATTTGCCATAGAATTATCCTCTGTATTCCACACTTTTTTTGTTTTAATCTGACCCTTGTAAATGTGTAGAAAAATTATACGCTAGTTACAATCAATGTAGTCATACCTATAAACACCTGAGAATAATGGTGTTGAAAAATTGAAGGGTTTGAAGGCAGACCGATTGCCCACTTCTGATCTATAAAATATACAGATATAAAACCAATTAAAAATCCCCTGCCCCAACCTTCTACCCTTTTAAAGACTTTTCAGGTGAATGAAAGGAAGAGGGAGATGGTTTTTTGCTCCTGTTGTTTTTAATAAAGTGTGATTAAAATAAAGAACTTTAACTCACAACTTTGACATGAAAATGTACAATATTTTGTTTTCCCCCCCAAAGTGTTTCATTTTGGAAAAGAAATTGGGAATACAAAAACCTTGGGTGTTATCAAACATGATGGTGGCCTGCTTTGACCAGCTGAGACCTGCTTTGGCCCATGAGCCACCGGCACGTTTGCTGGTACACTGCCAGATGTTTGCCCAGGATTGCTCATGGGTGTGTCAGCGTCGAGCTCAGACTGTGATCCTGGAGACCTCCGGGGTCACAGTCTGGGCTACCACCTACCCAATCGGGCCACAGTAGGCTATAACATTTGTTATGGCCTGCCACCACCCGGCCCAGTTCAGGTCTGCCGTGGCAGCTGTCATTGGCTCCCAGTCAGCTGCATATTCATGTGACCCCCTGGCAGCCTGGCTGCTGGCACATTTGTTGACCGTCCCGACCAGTCAGGACTGTGTTGGCAGTGGGTTCCTGATGGTGGCATTCTGCCGTCACTTCTGTTAACGCCCTTCATCAGATGATGGATGTTTTCAGATGTGACAGTGACCTGCTTTAACACACCGACTACCCAACCAGGAGTTAAGCGGGCTATCCTGTTTGAAAGTCCACTCTACTGGACCTGGTCCAGAGTCCATGCTTGTTCTGGGTGGCATGGTGGCAGTCATTGGCCACCATAACTGACCGTTGGGGAGGGGGTGGAGGAGATAGGAACGGACGGGCCGCATGCACGTCTGTGCATCTCCCAGCCCCTGTCACATTAGTTTGGGGGCTCAGTCCTGTCTGCAGTGGTGACCCATCTCCGGACCAGTTAAGTCTGTGGCGGCACCCGAGCACCATCACATATGAAAACACCCTAAGTCTGGTGACAAAAATCATGTTTAGTTTCGGATGAAACTCTGTTTTCCCCACATAGTTTTTTCGTTCCAAGTTTTTTGACCAGCTCTACTAATAGTTTAAACTTTAATGATATTGTTTCACTGCTGCTCATTTTAGCATCCACTAGTACCATGTTTATCCTACAAACCCAGTCTACCTTTCACAACTTTCCAGTCACCAAACGTTCCTTTTATCCCTTTGCCCAAATGTAAAAATTCCCCACTCCTGACTTCTACTATTCAGTTGTGAAATGCACTGAAATTTGAAGTCCTAGACTCAGAATAAAATATATGCCATTAAGCATAAAACTTAAATGCAAAGGGAATATTGTAATGATCACATTTCCATTCTTAGTCTAACAATGACTATAATTTAAAAGAAAAAAACTTCTGACACCAACACAGTCTCCTCTTTAATGCACTTGCTTAACCGCACAACAGAAGTCCCTATCCTGTTGGAGAGTGCACTAGGTAGTGATGATTAGTATCTTACAATTAGTGAAGCCAGATAGTTGTGATCATTACATAAGCACTTGCTGTTGCATATCCTCATTATTGGAAAACCCTTTTCCTTTAAAATATGTAGCAATAGAAGATCTCAAAACAGTGCACTACATGCAGTATGTAAGCATGGACTTCCCCTGCTTGCTTGCTTGCTTGCTTTGCAGATTTAGTTCCTCATAGCTAGTCAACATGTTAAAGAAACTTGGAAAGATTTTTGTTTTTATAGGCTGGGAAGCTGACCCATTTAAATAACTTGCAATACTTCTGGTGGATTTCAAAGAAGCCTGAGATCGCATTTACACCTTCAGCTCTGGGCCAGTCGGCGTATATTTTGGCTCTGGGAGAGAATGCAGAAGCCAAAACATGGGGTTTGGCTGGTGCGAAAGCCTCCCCCCTGTGCGGCTTTGCCAGCAAACACCTGGAAGAGTGCAGGACAGGGAAATCCAGCTCTGTACTTTTCCAGGTGTTTGCCGGCAAAGCTGCATGGGGGGCTTTCGCACCAGCTAAATCTTGCACGTTTTGCCTTCCAGATTCTCTCCCAGAGCCAAAATACGCGGGGACCAACCTGGAGCAGAAGATGTGAATCTTCAGTCTAACAGTCATGCTGAATGAGATGACTGTAGGCTGCTTGTCCATGCAATTCTCTGTTTGTCTCAAGAAGATGCATTACTTTTGTTCTAAAACATTTTTTAAACTGCTTGAGCATTTGTGGGGAGGTACTGGCTGTCAAGATGCTTGGGGTGGAATCCTCCATTCACTAAAGTCAATGGTAACTGAGCCACTGACTTCAATGATGGAGGATTATACCCGCAGTTGTTTTAAAGGTCGTCATGTGGGTTCAGCATTGGGTGCTGTAATATTCACATAATTTGTATCCCACTGAATAGGGAGATTAGCACACAGTATGTTTGAAATCTATACTTTAGAGTTTTGCTTTTTTTCAAACTTTTATGAGCTAGAGAACCTTTTGTTCTGGTGATGACCTATTTAAAATAGTTACTAAGTGGAAATAACTTTTTAATCTTTTAAGGTGCAGTTGTGGTCAAAAGTGACTACATGAAATGGCTTTGCCTTGCTACTGCTTAGCTTTCAGAATTATATTTGCATACAGTGCCAACACAATGTTTTTCTACTCTTTTTACTCAGTTTAGCTGATTATACTGAATGCAGCCACACGAGCTGCGGAGGGCCCAATCCTCCGGGCAAGTGTCGCCGGGGGCCAGCGTGGGGAGATGGGCAGTCAGTGGCCAGGCCGCCGTTGGAGCTGCTGCCACAGCTGGGGCAGACCAAAGCGCTGGCCACAGGCCTTGTCCTGCCTCGTCCCTCGGCCCGACCAAAACCCTACCCCCAGCCGTGACATGGCCAAGCGTGACAGGCAACAGTGCTCGCCATTCAAAGCCCTGCTGCAGAGCTCACCATGTGGTAGAGCAGAAGGGACCCAGGCACACAAGCTACCATGCCTTGGACATGCGTACCCCATTTTGGGTAAGGCTGCTACATCATACGTCCTGAGCCTTTTTCAGAGGTCGCATCACATAGCAGCCAGCTGCTCGCCCTAACCCATGGCAGGGGGAACATTTGGTGTCAGCTAGTCACACGATGCACAGCATTACATGGTCCGACTGCCCAGAGTGGGTTAAGGCTGCCCAAGGTGGTGTAGCCTGCCTGAGGCAGCTCATGTGACTGTACCCACTGCTTTTGAAAAGCAATGCAGACTCTCTTCTGGCTTGTATGTAAGCAAATTTTAACTACTCCCCAAGTGTAGGGCCAAAGTCTTTTTGTTAATTACAACTCTGCAGGCCTATAGCAGACAATGAGTTTCCTTAGGTGTAATTTTCAGGCTGGAATTTGGTTTGCAGAATCCATTGCTAAGGATGATCCCTTCTGCAGAAAGCATATCCTAATGTGAGCTTGAACCCTTGAGTTCCTTTCCTTACTAGCAAACAGAGGTAACTTTGTTCTGGAATAGATTGACATAAACATGGAACTTGACAGATCCATTTTAGGATCACTTTTCAGAGCAGATCTGCTCCAAAAAAACAAGGGAATATTTGGTCTCATAAATAGCATCAATGTATCATGCCAACAAAACAGTATTTCTTTACCATGTTAATAATTCCAAAAGGTGGCAGAAAAGAAAAATGGCTATAATGTCAGTTTTTGGATATGTGCTTAGTGGCTTGCATTCTAAAGCTGATAATCTAACAAAGTGTATACTCCAAAATAGTATTTGCTGTATGTAGTGGATAGTGCTCTCGTACTTTGTATGTGAAGTAATATGTCTATTAAAATATACCTACCTTAGCAAAACAAAAATACAATTTAAAAATAGTTTATAAATGTATAACCCAGAGATACCAGGATAGGTTGGGTGTGGGGTATAAAGCTCTAAGCATTTAATAACCTTTTGAGAAAAGTGATTGAAAAGCTAGACTTCAGTTTTCTGGTCTGACTCACCATTAATTGCTTTCAAGTGAATGAACAGCAAAACAGCTGCAACATGGTGGTCCAATGAGTTCAGCTTCAGGAAATTGCAACATCCCATGGGGCTTCTACATATTACAACTGCCATGTTGGATTTCCTCTGCAAATTCGGTTGGTTCTAAAACTTTCTCTGAAGCGTTAGCAATTCTCCAAAGAAGCAATTTAAAAGATGGGTCTGCACTGCAGTTGGAGTCTGTTCTCCAAAGTTGGAAATCCAGTATGGCAGCCACCAAAGGGCCCATATGGAACTCAACAAATCACAAGAGAGAAGATACTACTTCCCCACTTTGGCAAGTTTCTAAAAAGAATGTAGGCTCTCCTGTTGCCAGTTCTTTGTCGCTTTGTCTAAAGTTGCAGTCAAACACCTAAAATTGTAGGGATGATTAATAGCTTTCTTTTCTTGGGTTTTAAACGTTTATTTCTTTATAACCCTCCCCAAACCCAGACCTTTCTTTTCTTGGGTTTAAAAATTTTCTTTCTTTATAACCCTCTGCAAACTAGAGATTTCTCTCCTTTTTACAATGTCCTTTGTCACTGAACAATGAACTGTTAACTCCCCCTGCTGCTCCTCCTGCCTCTAGTTTTTCTCATGAAGCATACCTCAAGATGGGTTAGTTTCGATTGCATCTTAGTCTGTACTGCAGCATTACCAGTGTAAAGGTAGCTTTGGCTTTAGAATTTCTTAATTAAAGCATTATAAAACCATATTTCAAAAGGAGGCTTATTTTCTGTGATATCTGGAAGTTGCTCTGCAGCAGATTAAGACTATTTTAACAAGTCATTTTAGAGGATAAATTTACATTACTTGTCTCTCTTAATGTTTTCCTGCTGAACATTTTCTCCATAAAAGGCCTTGCTTTTTAAACACACTGTGATTAGTTTGGTTTGCTCCACTCCTTGCCTCTGGCCTGAGGAGTGTAATTACTACATCTATGGAGAAGAAGAAAAAAAACATTGGCCCTGGAAGTGTTGGCAATGGTGTTATCCGAAGCAAATGACAGTAATTCCAAGATCTTGTTTGATTAGGTAGCTTCACCCCATGTCATGTGATCAGGCTGTATTTATAACTCTGGTTTAAAAAAACTAGCCTGACCTTCCAAAGTAAGAAAAGATTGGCAGTGAGTGCAACACTGTGGCAAAACAATCTGCTGCTTTTCATAATCGCTTCTAATCTAAATTTTGTGATCCCCACTGCTTTGTTTCACTAACTCTACTTTGATTCAAACAGTTGCAAAGCTGACAATTTCTCTTAAGTCTTTCACTTCATAATTTTTGTGTCCTGTGTGGTCTGAGATGCTTCCATTCCTGCAGTTTATTTGTTCTTGTTAACTCTCTTCTCCACTTCTCTAAGGAATCAGAAAGCAACTGCATTAATCTGATCCTTCACCTGTGTTTTTTTCCCCCTCTCATCCTAATGTGGAGCAATGTCAGACATAAGCAGACAGAACTTTCAGTTTGCACCATTACCTCGTCCTTGTCAGTTGTGCTTTTGGCTTTGCTGATCTTAGTGGCTTTTTAAGACCGTATATACCACAGTTGTCTTGCCAGAACAATGTTGTTGTGAAACTTAGGCTATCTTGTTAAATGCATAATTCAAATAGTGTGCGCTAACGTAGAAAATAAATATTTATTTCCACACCCCTCAAAACTTCTGCCTTTCTCTCCGTAACCATTTAGTGTTATAGATTCATGGATGAAATGTTTCCTTTAGATTCTCCCCTCTACAGCCATCCTTTTAAATTTCTTTATAGGCTAAGAGGAGGTTTAGATACTAAACCAGCTCCGTTAATGCTATTTGACCAAATCCTGCTTCTCATACTAACTGTCCCTGTTTCTCCATCCTCCTTGCCACCTGCAAAGCCTGATGTGCCTGATGAGGTTAATGAAGCCACTGAGGCTGATGTAGATATAGAGGAGGAGGAGGAGGATGCAGATGATGTTGAATTCACTCTCCCCTCTGACATTGAAGATGATTACGAGCCTGAGCTGCTGTTAATGCCAACCAATCAGCCTGTTAACCAGCCCATTCTGGCCGCTGCTCAGTCTCTGCATCGAGAAGCAACCAAGTGGTCTAGTAAGGTACTCCTCAGTTTCCCACTGGCGACTGATCCGTGTGCATCCAGCCATTTGAAACGTTGACACATTTGCATCACTCTTGATCCTTGCTGGGTCCCATGAGTCTGAGTGAATAAAAGTTTGTCTTCATTTCATTGTAAGGACTGAGAGTGGCTTCACAAGTTTGTTACAGGTCTGTCAATGTCAGATTCAAGCTTGATTTGGGTCACTTTTTTAAGTTTAAAAAAGGCTTCTTTTCCCTTTTGATTGCACCTGCCTAGCTTTCTGCGTATGGCAGCATTCTGAATTATAAAAGGAATTTTCTGACCACCTGTGAAGCCATGGCTGACAGTTTCTCAATGACTTCCAGATTGTAAGAGAATATACCTCATTCACGAAGTCATTTAACCTGCCTCGTTGTGCTTTGCCTCTGTCTTTATTGAAGGCTTCAACTAAACCATGTCCAGACAAGGAATGGCTTTGTATGGCAGTGCTATCGAGGGGTCCTGTCTGCTGGCTTGCACTTGGCTGTATTGCAAATGCTGGCCTGGATGAGAGAACTTTTTAAAGAAGCTGCACTGAATGTGTTAGTCATTGAGTTAAGACTGTTTATATGGTACCAATGGAAATCTGAGCTGTGGTTCAAACATTTGCAACTACTGAGTCTGTTGTGACTAAACACAAAGGTTTGCAAGGCGGGTCACTTTTTTCCTTTTGGAACTGGCATGCTGCAAGATGGAAGGTTTTTGGTGTCCAGTAACTAAAGATTAGGTATGTATGTTTGGTCATTCTTATTTTTAACAGAAGTGCTTTAAAAAAAAAAATCCTGTTCTTTCAGGTTTTGGTGTTGGATTATTCTGAATATTCAGAAATGTAATTTGTAAAGACCACTGACTGCTTTATCCCTCTTCAGGAACGAATTGAAAGATTGTGTGTGTTGTCACTTTTCTTTCAATGGGTTAGAAATGGCACTGCACTTTGGCAAACCATGCACTAGATTTATAAGAAGTAATATATATCTTTATGATTTTAATTCAATGCAGCCTGCAATGACATGTTTGGTATAATTTAAAATCTTATAAAAACAAATCCTGGAAGAGTCTTAATAAGGATAAGGAGTAAAATTGATCAACCAGGTTTTCTATGGCACGAATCCAAAATTGTGTGTGCAGCATGTGTGTGTACACTGTCTGCACACTGAATAGACACCATATGCACACATGGCGTGCGCATGATGCACAATGGGTTGTGTCATGTGCACACCAAGTGTGCACCATGTGCACGCACACAACTTTGACTGGGGCCTGTATGTTTTTTTGCTACAGACTCTTTATCGCAGACATTACTAACCCCAAGACAAGCACATTTTGCATATAAAGATTTGTACATCCTTCAGTGCACTATGCTTATAGGTCACTTTATTAATACACACACATACTGCACAGCACTGGATACTTCACATCTCTCTAAAATAAAAAACAATACCCAACACAAAGAGGAATGTACTTAACAGATCATCATATTGACCCGATTTCCCTTGCAGCTTTTATTGACTTTGGAATAGAGGATGACCTACTATTTGCTTAATCATGTTTATATGTCAGATCCCCACACATGCTTATTTAAAGTGTAAAACTGTCCTTTCAAACAAAGAATGTCTCTAGAAGAAGATGGGATTAGCTTATAATGCTTAAACTAAACCTTTTCCTGTTTGGTTAAACATGTCCTGTTTTGCTTTTACAGAGAAACTTACAAATGTGCTTGGTTAGAAGGAGAAGTAGTGATCATTTCTACAAATTGTTTCCACTTCGGAATGGTGGTTGTCTCACAAGTGACAGTGTAGTTAACAGCAAATTGTCATGACTCCATTTCAGATACCATATTTGACTATGGGGAGTAGAATATTTAATTTCACATAAGTCATGCTGCTTACTTCAAGATTCCTTCTTTGGGCACCTGTGTATACTGAGGATACCTGGAATGTGTAACATTGTTGAATGCTAACACGCTTCATCTTAAAGTCCAGATGACACACTAGCTACTTCTATGGGCGGGTAAACTAACTCTTGGTCACCACATTTTTCTAAGTTCAGTTTTTTCACTGAGTGTTAGAAGGAAGGTTATTTCTGAACTGTCATGTCTACCTAATTTCAGTGTTCCTCATGAAGAAGCTTTTCCAGTGTGACAAGTTGTTTTTTCTGTAACTCAATGGGAAGGCTTGCAAATGAATGCAGATTATGGTTTAAATGTGTATGTGTTTTTTCTGAACCAGATTACAGTGCCTAACTCTCATTGTTATCCTTGTTCTCTGCAGGGTAACGATATTATTGCTGCTGCTAAACGAATGGCCTTGTTAATGGCCGAGATGTCCCGTTTAGTGAGAGGTGGCAGTGGGACTAAGCGTGCCCTCATTCACTGTGCAAAAGATATTGCTAAAGCTTCTGATGAAGTGACACGACTGGCTAAGGAGGTGGCAAAACAATGCACTGACAAGCGTATTAGAACAAACCTTTTGCAGGTAACAAATCTAGCTCTTTCATATTACGTTGATAAAATCACTCCTTCACTATTGTGCACACAGGGAAGGATTGCATTATTTCTGGCTCCAGGTCTCAATACTTGGTTTCAGTTTTCTGTAGTCTAGTCTTGGATCCAGGTCTGGGAAGAGTTGATCCTCCCTAGCTCACACCAAAGTTAGCACTTTTCAGGATTAGGCCTTTGTTATCAGATGGACAAAATCACACCATTAACCAGCGGGGACTCAAATACATCATGGCATCCAAGTGGTAAGCTTAGACAATGCCTTGAATATCCTTACAGTTGTTTGTTTTGGATACCTCACAGGGTCTTTTCATTACACTGAAACAGCATTGTTCATTCTTATAACCCTCAATTCCTGATTGAAACAGACCCTTAGGGAATATTTTGGACAAAGGAGGAGCATCCTCATGATTAAAATCATCCTTATGTTTCCCAGAAGGGGAATGGAAATCACTTTGCTTTGGTGATGATTGAATCTGTGCCCTTGAGGGTAACGTGTCAAGTGTATAATCAGACCAATGTCATTGGGTAAAGATAGACGTGTGGCCGGTGCAGTGGCCCCCTGGCCCAGAGTTGGAAAACGCAGTCGACACAACCCAGGCTGCGTCAGGGCATCAGACATACATGCCCACAGCCTGAGAGCTATCCCACTGCCCGCACAACTAAGGCACCAGGAATGTGTGGGCAGCCAGCCCTGCACTGCTTCCGGCACAGACGGGCAGCCAGTGATGTGCAGCCATGGGAGCCGGCCCTGGTGGTCCCCGGCCTGCGGCAGGTAAGGCAGGGTAGAACAAATGTGCTGGCTCGCTGTGGCCTGCATTGGTCCGCATGGGTGGCCCTTTGCCTGGGCTGTGACTTGGAGTTTTTCCAAGGACACGGCTTGGTCTAGCTGTCTCCTCACCCCAAGGCAGTCCTGGGGCTTTCCATAATCCGGTAGTGCCAAAACAGATGTGCTGGTGGCTCCCAGGCCATGGTGAGCTACCGTCACGTCTGTCTTTACCCACTAGTGAGGGCCTTCACCAAAACTGTAGGGCTTTACTTTAAAGATAACAAATGGTTTGAGATAAATACTGATGCCTCTTCTGTCCCATTGGTAGGTCTGTGAGCGAATCCCAACCATCAGCACACAACTCAAAATCCTCTCCACTGTCAAAGCTACCATTCTGGGCAGGACTAACATCAGCGACGAGGAATCAGAACAGGTAATACCTTAGCTCTAATGTGTAAACATCTATCGCAGATTGGGCATGTATCTTGCAGGTAAGTAGTGGTGTCCCAGGAGCTACCATGCCAATAAACTGACACTGTAATAGAGATGCTTCCCGTAATGCACTGCCTGGTTCAAAGGCTTCCGATAATGGTAGGACATTGCTACCATTTCATTGTTCTTCTGGGGAGCTTGCTTCAATTCTTCTGTGATAGTAAATGGGCTCCTAATCCAGAAGTGCCTATTTTTAAGAAGTCCAGTCCAAGCTCCAGCACACAGGTAGGGCTTCTGATTGCTGGGTGGATGTCTATGACTTGTGCTATGCAGGAGGGCAGGGGAAATTAACATTCTTTTCCTGCTTTTAAAGCCTGCATGCGTCATTTGAGCTGGTTCTGTAACTCCCTCTGGTGGTTAAATGAGCAGTTCTTTAAGAAATTAACCAGTGGCCAATCACTTACAAAGAAAGATCAGTTCTTCCTGCACCTTTTAGCAGCAACTTCATAGTACAGTTGTGAATTTCGGCATGTGGTTGCAGTCACTTGTTTAGTTAACTTCGATTCTAGGGCCCTTGTAGCTTTCCATACTCACTCTTTTGGAGAGACATGTAATGACCAGTGCACTACTTGGTTTGTGTTCAGACTTTCATTTAGTTCTTCAACGGGCAGGCCATGATTACAGAAAATCTCTTCCTACATTGAGGGATCAGACCTGCAGACAATGGCATTGATCATATTCTGTACTTGCTACAGTATGGAACATGCCATTATAAATAATTAAAAAATCTCTGTTAGTGGGAATAATAAAGCATCTCCTATTCCAGAGTGAGCCAGATACTCCTGTTAGTCTGTCTGGGATTTCCTGCTCCTGAATGGATTGGTTGGTCATCGTACTTACATTTTGGTAAAGTTTTAGAATAACTCTTTTTTTCTCCCCAGGCAACTGAGATGCTGGTTCACAATGCCCAAAACCTTATGCAATCTGTAAAGGAGACTGTGAGAGAAGCAGAAGCAGCGTCTATTAAGATTAGGACGGATGCTGGATTCACGCTCCGCTGGGTCAGAAAGACTCCTTGGTACCAGTAAACAACAGCCAAATTGTATTGTCGTCTTCTGTAACATAAAATGCCTTTTTGAAGCAGAAGAGTTTTTTTTTGTTTTTTTTAAACCGCAAAAGGTGCTGCAAAGATTTCAATTAGCCTCTTCTAATGGCCCATTTTGAGGGCATGAATTTTAGAACATTCATTTAGATACCTTTGGGAAGCGATGGGATCTAACATCGCACTATTGCTTCCGAAAGGACAACTTTTATTCTCTGCTTTTGGGGATTTTAAATCTGTCTTTTCATGTACTCCTAATCCCACTTGCACTGTATATTCCAACAGTCTCCATGTGGTGCAATGCATGGACTCCACTCCTGCTTGGATTGGAAGGCTGGGACACTAGCAGTGTTGCTTAACTTTTTGCGGGGAGGGGAGACAATCATAGACAAAAACAATCCATCTTAAATTAAATTCTGGCTCCCTGTACTCTCACCATACAGAAATGTTAACCAGGTGTGCCATAAAGTTTGCTTTCTCCAAAAATATATCCTCCTACTGGGGGGGTGGGAAAGGTTCCTTTGCTCAGATAGTCTTTATGCTGCTACATTTTGCCTTGTAAAGATACCTTAAGCCATCAAATTGGAGCTGTCTTGATTTGTTACCCATTGCTACCAGTAGTCATTCCGGAATCTGAATTTTCTTGTTTAACTGAAATGGTTGGCAATCAGTGTTTGTAACCTGGGGAACTTTCCTAGTTCTTAGAGGCCTTTGAAAAGCACAACCTCCCCCATTCTCAACTAATTTGGATACTCCAAGAAGCATGTGCAGGTCAGTCATGTTCAGAGCAGCTTTCTGTGAGTGAAATGCACAGAATAATCATGGTCAAGCACCTTTTTTTCAAAACCAGGCACATCCTCACCCTGTTCATGCTTTTGATCCTAGCTGCCCTGGCTGGAAACAGGAAAGAATGTGTTGAGATGAATGATGGTTTTGCTCCGTTACTCCTGAAGTGGCATATCACAGTTACTTTCAAGCTGGTGACGTTAGCAGCACTACACTTTTTGAGGCCGATGATTCCAAGAGGAATCTCCCAGACCATGAACATAGTCTCTAGCCTGAAATTCTGCACACATGCATGCTGTAGACCCAATAGCAATTAACTGATTTTCTGTTGTATGTTCCCTGTTTTTTCAATCATGCCAAGAAAATAGATTTGGAAGCCTTTTGATGTTTCCAGTAAGTCCATATATCCTTACTTTAAAATATGATCATGGGTGAAAATAAACATGCAGCTGGTGTACCTGCTATATGTTCTGGGAGGGGGGGGCTGGCCCTAGCGGGTCTGGTCAGGACACAGATCAAATGGTGCTCCTGCCCCCCCCCCCCCAAATGGAACAGACAGGCGGCCTTACCCCTGGTATGCCCCTAACGCCCCACTCCCCACCGTGATGGGCAGCCAATCACAGCCACTCATGGCTGCTGGCCGTGGTGGCCCCCGATCCATGGCGGGGGATGAGGCCTCAAACACATGTGCTGTCCCGCTATGGCCTGCCTGGGCGGCCCTTGACCCAGGCTGTGGGCCCAGAATCCAGGGGAGCACATCTGGGCCAGGGCATCAGCGAACTGCCATAAATAAACGTGAGGGTAAGTCTCTGGCCCAGGCAGGCCTTAGTGGGCTCCCATTACGTTGATCATCACCCTGTGAGAGCTGACTCTGTTGGCTTTGACATTTGCAAAGAGAAAGTAATTTTAAGTTACTAACATTTTAAAATGGCCTATGCTACTTATTTTTAAAGTACATTTGCTACTTTTATTCTGCATACCAGCAATGCCATTGTAATGGCTCCTTACAGATCCACTGTCGCACTCAAGCAACTTTACAAATGGGGCCCTTGTGGCACATGGATCAGAAACAGTCCAAAGGAGGAAGGGGTGGGGGAGTGCCCTTCATGTTTGCCTGTCACGCTTTCTTTACACTTGCCGCCTCTGCACTGTTATTTAAAAGGGAAATATTTAAGCTACATTATAATAATCTCCCTCAAACTGACCTTAAAGTGCAGGAGAAAGCACTTGTTCATCCTTTGCTCCTTCCTTGTGTCTAGCTATAGCAGAACACATGGTACTCTGATCTTTTCTTAGGCTGGCAATAACTAGCCACACCAGGGAGAGTAAAGGAGAGTCAGAGCCTTAAGCTAAATGTCTTGCCTTTGGTTGGTTTATATCAGACCTTAATTATTATAATGTAGTCATTTATATTTAATAGTAAATAACACTGAATAGGTAGTGGAGACTCTTGAGGGTCTTCTGAATAGTCTTCCTGTATTTCCTTATAAACTCATAGCTTGGCCTTCTTCATGAGACTTAGCATCACTGTTTAGTTGCTTGACTGATATTAATGCAATATTAATGCCTTTAATACAGGATTGTTTATGCCAAAGATCACTTTTTGTTTTGTTAGGGAATGTTTGGAGAAAAGTCCTGAATCATGTTTGCCTTCGATATTTCTTCAGAATGTTTGCTATCTCAGTTCTAAACTATTTTGTAGATGCTGAAATTCTGTACACCTTATGCAATTTGTCCTTTGCTGAACACTATTGGTCTTCAGATTTAAGGTGAAGCAAATGTTAAAAAGACCTCGAATGTTGGTTAGAAATATTTTACCACTAAAATACTTTGTTTATAAACCAAATGTTGTATATGCTAATATTTTCAACCTTTTCTTTTGTTCTGTTAAAACAAAATAAAAATGCATTTGTATTAAAGGGTTTTTTGTGAGTTATCTATGAAAATTAACAGACTTTGATCTCTCCACTGAGAAAGGAGAGCTGTACAGCAGACACAAGTTTAGTATAGGTTTCCAAAACTCTTTAAAAAAAACAAAAACAAAATGGAATTCAAATTGCAATCTGATAGTTGTTGTATTATAAAACTTCTGCCAGATGTTTATGAAGACTATTAACTCTTACTTTGAATCAACTATAAATGAACTATTGAACATGAATAGCAGGCTATTGCTATTCTCTCATTACATACAACGGAGTTAGTTAATCCCACAGATGAGTTCCTCCTTGTGTTCAATAGAATAAACAGTTAAGAGCTTACAGTAACATCAGACCGTATCAAAGCAATTCACTCATTTTCTGTGTCTGCAGTAGTTTAAGCTGAAATAACCAACAATGTGGGGTTGAGGAGGAGAATGGACATTCGAATTTCCTTCCAATATTTTCACGGATGGACTGCGAGCACATACTTGTACACAGGAACAGCTAGTGGTTCATCATAAAACTAGGAATCTGAAGCAAGGGCACCTGCATGTTACCCAGTTCGATGAAACACTGAACAGCAAGAGCTCCAGCACATGCCCATGACATGTAAAAGAAGGATCATTTAGGTGAAAAGGAGCAAATTAACTAGCACAAACTCCCTCTACGTGGTATCTGTGACAAACATATAGGCTTGAGGATGGAGGTGAATCCCAGGAACTCTTCCCTGTCTAGGCTCTTGGTGCTCCTCAGCACAGGGCAAGGAGAATGCCTCTAATGTTATCTGTCCATACAACCTGCCAAAGAGCTTCCACAGGGCAGGAAGTTAACCCACTGGAGTCTGTGTTTGGTCCGTGTAGCTACCACTCATACCCCTCTCACAGGTTTAGCATATTCATCCTAATAAATAGGCAGTGCCCTCCCCATATTCCATGTGCTCACGGCAGCCTCCACTTAGTGGTGCCAGCAAGAGCAGAGAAAGGAGGAGGAAGCGGTAACTCCTTGAATGCTGTAGGCTGCCAGTGGTGGGGGCGGTGCCCTGTTTCCTGCACCCCCTTTCCCCTGCAATTCTGTCAGCTGGCTGGGTATGCTAGCGCTCTTCCCAGCCCGCCTGTTAGCGGGCTGGGCATGCGAGGCGTGACTCTATGGTGCTGGCAGACATGGATGTGGGTAAGGCTGTGGGTCAACCTAAGTGATGAGATGCAGACGTGTGGATGTGCTTTAGCCCATTCACCCACATGATGGGCCTGTGATCCCCGGAAGACATGGGTGGGTGGTGGCCACGTGGAGGTTGCGGTCTGATATCTGGCAGCCACCTAGCTTGTGGACATGCACCTGGTGTGGGTTAATGTCAACTAAGGTCTCGTTTTGTTTTCACCCTTAAATATCATTCTATGACTCCAGACAGCATCAAAAACATGAAAAGAATCCGATACCACCTTGACTGTGACCTCATGCAGAAAGCATAAGCCCACAGTTGGGGACTTCTGGTCTAATCTGTTCACATCCTTCTACAGTAGATATGAAATAAATGCAAGGTTTTTTGCTGGAGTGCAGAGAAACATTAGCACTGGGTAGTTGCCATCGGTAAAGGACTATTTCATCACCCAATCTCCAGCCCTGCCCCACTATTGATTCTGGCATGTGTGTGGTTCCCAGCTACCACCACTTAGAGCACTTAATAATCCACGAGTGATGCAGCGCAACACAGAGCAAAATCATCATTGCGGGAAAGGTTGGATGTAATTTGGCCATTTATTGTCCAACACACATCAATAGAGCATAGCTGGTGCCAGCACAGAATATAACAAAATAACAATAGCCCTGCCTGAACCCTAAGGGGAAAGAGTTCCTGCTTGTGTGTAAGTTTGACTTGAAATCTCAGGCAGTTAATTGGAGAGTAGTGATGGACCACTTCAAGAAGGAAACATTACTTAAGTCGGAAACATCCCTGTCTCCATGTGTGGTGATCATCCCATGGGGGGGGTTAGTGACAAGCTGTCAGTAAATACACCTAGCACCAACTTGCTGTTTTAGAGCTGACCTGTCTGCAAAGATGGGTTTGGAGAGAGTGGAAGACACCAGCTCTGCAATTGGTTATCCTGCTTTGAGGGGGATGTGCTGTTCCCTCGACTCCCATCATTATTCCAGGTAATCCAGACTCAACAACACAACCATTTCAGGAGCGGATACTGTACAATCTAGAGAGAATGCTGCTTCCTATCCCAGGGTTTGAATTAGCAAGGTCTCACAGGCCCCATAGGTGCTGGCATCTCATGCAGTTGGCCGCCTTAAGATATAGTGCTGTGGGGAGAAGCCATTTCCTTTATCACTGCCCAAAGAGCCAGCAGTAGCAGGCCCACCATCGTGCAGCACTCTGGCCACCTCTTCCTGAAAGGGCCTTGCATAAAACTGACAGAAGCTTGAAAAGAATCAGAAAAGTGAAGGCTGGCTGGGCAGGGAATGGTTTGGTTTGTCTTGCAAAGCCCAGGGACGAATGGTCTTGGCTGATAGGTATGAAGCGGCTGCTGATGCACAAAGCAATATGCTACATGAAGGCAAATACAGGTCCATAATGGCCCAATGCCCTCTGGCAGCCTCAGACACGTACATGCCCAAGCACAACAGTATCCATGTGTCATGTCCCAAGCTATGGTTGGTTGGTGCAGTGCCATTACATGGTGGCTCTGAAACAGCTACCCACAGCATAAGTTCCAACACTGCGGAACTTGCTGCGCAGAAATCTTTGCATATACATGGCACCTCTGTGACAACAACTACATGTAAGGGGGAGGGAGAACAGTGGGGAGTTGGAAGCTGCAGTAGGGGGAGAACCGTGGGCTTCATCAGTTTCCCACCTTCTTTCCTCTCCCGACCCTCTGTGCTCTAGTTGAGAGGCAGGTAGGCAGAGTAGAGACTATGTCATCTTCATCGAGATCTCGAGCATTGACAGCTATGATTAAATTTTAGATAAAATCAGTACTATTTCCTCCGGAAGCAGATTCTTTGCTTAGATCAGCTTGGGGGAAAGAATCATTTAACCCCTGGCCTCAGCTGACCGAAAAGGAAATAAATTAGGTTTCTCTAAAGAGTCTCTGCTATCCCTAGGGTGTAAGGGAGCAGTGTTATTGATCAAAAGGAGAATTAAGGATCAAGAATTACAGTATGAGGATGCTGCTATACGTTCCCAAAAGATAGCGCCTAGTTATCTCCAAATCAAAGACTAATCAGCCAAAGTATTTATCTCAATGGGAAAACTGGCACCTTCGGCAGGCCCTAACTTTGTTTTGGCTCAATGTTCTTCCATCCGCGGTCCTTGAAGGCCGATATAACGGCACCCCTAGAGAACTGCGGCTATGTCAGAGCTGTAATACGCAAGTAGTGGAAGATAGTCTCCATATCTTTTTTTCATGCCCTAAGTATGCGGGAGCCTGCATGTTATTTTTGGATACCCTAAATGAGAAGTATGTCTATCTGTCACAGGAGGAATCCTTACTGAAGCTTTTGGGCAGCCAGGATTTTGATGACATTGTATTAGTGGCTTTGTGCTCATGTTTTATGGACCAAACGTCAAGCTGTGTTGGTCAACTAGCTTAAATAGCTGGTAGTCGTGTAAGATAAATAGGGATAAGATAATGGATAAATGCAGAAATCCCTTGTTACAGGCTGGAGTTCAGTCTTTTTTAGACTGTGTTATGTGGAAATATTTTTTTTTTAAATTGTGGTTTAGTTTTATGCTTATTCTCTGTTCATTATTTGTATGTAGATGGAGAATTTGAATTTTTTATATTTTGAGGGCTTAGTTTGTAGTAATGTACTATTGTAAATTCTTAAAATTTGTAATGTTGCATTAGTTGAATTGTTTCTCTGAGATTTTTGGATGTCTGGTTTTTTTGTAAAAATAAATAAATTGTTATGGCTTCGGCTTCAACAATAAATTATTTACTTACTTACCCTTGCAGGTTCCCAGTGAAGTCCACATTGCTTCACTTGCCTTATTATAATAGAAACATTAAATACAATAAACGACTTTTGGGATAGCAACAATATACATCTCAAGAGCAGACAATCTCTGCTATCATTTAAGATGGAAGAACAAGACATCTCTAGATCTGTAGAGATCATAATAGCTAACACCCCCTTGGGTCTACCTACCCTTTTTGCCTTAACTGCATCCCTTGTCCATACCTTATAACCACCCACTTCTATTGCATCATTTCCTGTTAACCAGGTTTCCTGCAATAAAATAATATCATATGACTGCAGAAAGGCAAGAAATTCTCTATCATCTTTCTTGCCTTTCCAACCTGCAATATTCCAAGAAGCCACTTTAAAACTATTTTGCAATATAGATGACTCAGTGCTATCCATCCCTAACCAGGGTCATACTGACTCCTGCGCTGTTAAAGGAAGGGGGTGTACAGAACAACTCTCACTGGGCTCCTTCTCTCCATTACCCACCTCTTCAGGTTCCAAGGAACCTTTCTGGACCAAGTCCATGTTCCTTAGTTCCGGCAGATCCAAAACCTGATGGATCTGCACTTGAGTTCCATCTAATACCAGCTCCTTCACATCTGGCTCATAGCATCCCCGGAGAGAAAAAACCTACTCTCCGAGGGTGCCAACCCACCTTGTCTACCAGTTACACTGGGCTCCATCAAAACTTTTTGCGTATTCAGCGTACTTATTTCCAAACCCTCTAATCCTTCTACTGAATGTTCACAAACTTTTACTAATTCAAGGTCTCGTGCAAATTGCAATGTTTCCAATTGTTCAGGGCCCTTGACAACTGACTCACTTCTAACCAGAGGGTCGAACCCATTGACCATCACTTGGTCGCCCCCCTTTTTTCCCTTCCTCTGGGCTCCAGATGAAAGCAAATGGGGATCTCCCTATAATAAGCATTCCTCCTCCATTCCCTTTGTTCTCCCAGCACTAAACCTTGTACCTGTTAAGGTATTACCATTTCTATCCTCTTGCCTAGATGTTTTGTGGATGGTAAGTAACATCAAATACTTATATAAAAGTTACTCATCCTGTTGAGAATGTCGTTTTGCACTTCCTGGGGGAGATTATTATAAGCCTCTACTGCTGCAATTTCTTCTGGTAATAGTTTCCCTTCATTTGTCAGAGACTTTCTTGCCTTGCTCCTTTGCACTGTATCCTGACTTTCCATAGCATCACGAGTATCACAACGCATCTTTGTACTGATACTAGGAGACATACTGATTAATTCCCCAATATTTCTCTCTCTTAACTGTCCTCTTTGAATACCTTTATAAATTTGGTCCACATATACCGCCTGTTGTGCCAGTGACTCCCTTCTGTCCCAAATAGTTCTGGGAAGAGATGGAGAAATTAAATGCGCGCATGCCCCACTTTTTAATCTAGAAAGATATAGATGGTCTACTTTGTGGATGTCCCTACGGGTGATGGGGATAGCAAGGATTACCCTGAGGTGTTCCGCTACATCAAGTGCCGTACCCCAAAGTGGCATCTTCTTTCCAGGCAGAGGAAGGATGTTAAAAACCAGGACATCATTTTGCAGGGTATATATTCCATGTACCCATTTGTAACTACTGATGTCCTCTTATTTAATTACCCCTTTAATCTCTTTTTGGGTAATAGGCTCATTGAGCATGTTCTTTTGGGCTTCTGTTATTTTTGGTATTTTTAATTTGCTCAGATATTGATTTATTTCCTCTCTGTTGGGGG
>QEPC01014657.1:385864-404394 GCA_003113815.1 Sphenodon punctatus
TGGGCAATGGACACCTGGATCTTAGATGTCATTTCCAAGGGCTATCTCGTAGAGCTAGAAGAGTACCCTCTCAGCTCTTTCACTCCCTCCCCAATATCTGCCAACCCAGAAAAACACCAGGCCATGTTGTCAGAGATCACTTGCCTCTATTCCATTGGGGCTATCGAGCCTGTCCCTCTTCAACAGCGAGGGACCAGCCTTTATTCCCTGCTCTTTCTGGTGCCCAAGAAATCTGAGGAGTTGAGTGCGGTGCTCAATCTGAAGAAGCTCAACCACTCCGTGAAGCTCAAAAGATTCAAAATGGAGACAGTCAGCTCAGTATGCTTGACTATGTCTCCACGAGACTGCCTAGTTTATCCAGACTTGAAGGAAGCGTATCTGCATATCCCCATCCATCCCAGCTACAGAAGCTTCCTCAGGTTTCGTTACAGAGACAGCCATTGGCAATACACATCCCTGCAATTCGGCCTGTCAACAACACCCGGCACCTTCACAAAGACGCTGTTAATACTGGCAGCCAACCTTCGTTGGGAGGGAGTACACTTACACCCTTACCTAGACATCCTCCTGATCCAGGCTGCCTCAAAAAAGAAGGTTCAGGTAGCTGTCCAGGGGGCAGTTCTATACCTCGAGGCGCACAGCTTTGTAGTCAACAGAGCAAAGTATGTTAAGCCCCTCTCAGGTTCTGCAACACCTGGGGGTGATAATGGACACTCTTCAGGGCAGGCTGTTCATCCCCCGGGAAAGACCGGACAAGATCAGGAGCCTCATTGCCCAGATTCAATTGCAGGATTTGTTTCCACTCATAGGGCTAGCGAGCCTCCCGGGGCTAATGGTTTCTTGCTTCCCTCTTCTGCAGTGGGCCAGCTTTCACTCCTGACCCTTACAGAAGTTCCTGAGACTGTACCAGCTCACGATTTCGCAAGATCACACGCAGTTTGAAATTGTCCTTAAACTGGTGGATCAGAGGGGTCCAACTGCTTAATCCGCAGAAGGTAATCTTAACCGACGCAAGTCTCTCCGGCGGGGGGCTCATTTGGAGAGGAACTATGTTCAAGGAACTTGGTCCCCCGACAACTCAAGGAGAAGCGTAAACTGGCTAGAGCTAAAAGCCATCCATCTAGCCCTCCTGCACTTCAAGGACAAGATTCATCACCAATATGTCCTAGTCTACACGGACAATGCTTCCACCAAGGCATACGTGAATCACCAAGGTGGCTCACTGTCTGTCTCTCCACACGGAAGCGATGAAGATTGTATCCTCAATCTCCAGTCTCTGCAGGCACTTCACCTCAACGGAGTGGAGAACAGAGAGGCAGACTAGTTCAGTTGTCAACAGCTGGATCCCAGGGTGTGGTCTCTGAGCCAGGAAGCCTTCTCCCTAGTAACAAAGGCATTTGGGGTTCCGATCATCGATCTGTTCGCCTCGGCCTGCAATGCAAAGTTTTCAAGGTTTTTCGCCAGAAGTAGGGCTCCCAGCAGAGAGGGAATAGATGCACTGAATCAGCTCTGGCCACGGGGGTCTATCTTATGCCTCCCCCCTCCCCCTCCTAGGGAAGACTGTGACCATGACCAAAGCTCACAATCACGAAGTAATTCTTGTAGCACCAGTCTGACCCAGGTATCCCTGGTTTCCAGACCTGGGGGATTGCAGCGTAGCCCCTCCCCTGATGCTTCCTCTATCTCAGGACCTGCTTAGGCAGGGCCCTCTCCTTCACAACAACCCATAGCAGTTCCACCTGACAGCTTGGCTATTGAGAGGGTGGCCCTCCAAACTTTAGGCTACTCCGAGGAAGTCCTAGATACCCTGCTAGCAGCTAGAAAGGATTCCACAAAAAGAGTCTATAGGTTGACCTGGAGGTTTTTTCCCAGCTGGTGTTCAGAGCAGAGCATGGATCCCTGCTTAGCAGATGTCAAACTAGCCTTAGACTTTTTACATATGAGTCTCCAAAAGGGGTTAAAGCCCAACACTCTCTAGGAAGGTAGCAGACATAAGCAGTGCTTTGGGGGCTTCCTCAGGGTCTAAATTAGGATTGCACCCTCATATTAAAAGGTCCCCGGATTGCGAGTTAAATAGAGAAGCTAATCCCCATGGCCCCTGAGTTTCCAAGGATAGGGTAATTAATAGCTCGGGTTTATTGTTTGCCAAATTATTGACAGTCTGCTTTGATTGTTCTCAATGGTTCAGGTTTTAGTGACCAGAGGGACGAGATTACATATGTAGGCCCTGCAAATGCTAGCATAGGCGATTATTTTGCCGTTTCCTTGGATGTTATCCCCCGGATTAAAGATTTTATGGTGGGACTTTCCCAGGATAGTGACCATCTACCTCTGATCCTTACCTTGGGCTCTATAAAATTTTGGCCAGTATTTTCTTTACCACAAGCAGGGCAGCCTTCTTTTTCAGGGGAACATCATATTTCTCTGAAAACTATTGATACACTTTCTATCCTGGCTGGTGCATTTATGGACGCTGCCCAGTCAAATTGTTTAAGGGAGGCCATTATTTCTGGCAAACCAGCGGATGCTATGGACACTTTTTCACTGTTGCTTTCTAAATTCCGAGCTGCCCTGTACCAGCTGTCCAGCCATGGATATCCGAAACCCAAGAAACGACATAGGCCTTGGTATGATTTGGATTGTAGGGCCGCTCAGAAGAGGGTGGTCTCTCTCTATTTGCAGCATAGAGAGAATGAGGTTGCAGTTATCTCCCCCTTTTATTTTCAGGCCAAGAGGGCATATAAGGATTTGATCAAACTTAAAAAGCAGGAATACTGGTAGGGCTATTGGGACAATTTGATTTGAGCAGCCACCTTCTGGGATAGTAGTGGTTTTGGGTCACTTTTGAATGGGCTAGGCAAGGGGGGACAGGGTGGTTCTTTAATAACAATCCCCGCTTCCTCTTGGTCTGCCCATTTTTGGATTTTGTATGCTGGCAATTCAGTGGCCTCAGATTGCCAACATACTCCGGAGCATTTAAGCTCCTTACCAGGCTGGCCCCCGGTCCAGGAAGTAGAAGTAATCGAGATCATTGGCTCCTTTAAAAACAGTAAGGCTCCAGGCCTAGATCTGATCCCCATTGAGGTGATTAAACTATCCTTGGACTGGTAAGTGCCTCTGCTGACATCTGTCTTCACAACTATCAATAGCACAGGCAAAATTCCAGTGCAGTGGGAAAGGGCAGTGGTTGTACTGATATATAAGAAAGGTGACTGCTTAGCCCCTGGTAACTATAGGCCTATAAGTTTATTTTGTGTTTGTAGTAAAAGCTATGGCAAATGACTTCTGAGGAGGCGCAATGACTGGATCTTTCAAAATCAGATTCTGCATCCAGAACCGGGGTTTCAGAGAGGACGATCTACCACGGAACATTGCTTAGTTCTGCAGCACCTAGTGGAGAAATATATTAAGAAAAATGGTAGATTATTTGCGGCCTTCCTAGACCTAAAATCGGCTTTCGACCTGGTAGACAGGGCTATTTTGTGGAAGCAGCTCTCCCTTATGGGCATGGACAAACGTCTTCTCTTCCTTTTGCAGCAGCTTCATGCTAATTCCTCTTGTTGTTAAAACTAACTCTTTGGGCCACCTGACGGATCCTATACCTGTTTTATCTGGTGTATGGCAGGGATGTGTCCTTGCCCCTGTGCTCTTTAACTTATTCATTAATGGAGTCATTCCTTTGCTTGCCCAGTCTTCTTTCTCTCCCCCTAAGTTGGCTGACCGCCATGTAGGCAGTCTTTTATACACAGATGACATAGCCATTATTTCCCAGACCAGGGTGGGATTAAACAGGCAACTGTCCTGCTTTTTGGAATATTGCACTCAAAACAATTTACAAATCAATTATGGGAAATCTAAGATTCTGGTTTTTCCCCAGTCCTGTAAATGCTACTCTTGGGTACTGGATGGGCAGTAATAAATTTTTTTAATAAAAATAAAATAAAAAATAATTGTCCTGCCCAAAGGGGAAAAGGCTTCAAAATTGCTCCTAGATAAGTGGGTCACAGGGGCTATTACAGAAGCATACAAAGCACAGGGTCTCTCCCCTCCTCAGAGTGTAAAGGCCCATTCTCTAAGAGGGGCAGCCACTTCTTGGGCTTTTAGTTCTAGAGCCCCTTATGATGAAGTGTGTAGAGGGCGGCCACCTGGTTGTCTCTACACACTTTCACTAGACATAAAATTCATGCTTTGCAGTTGGTCGAGGGGGGTCTTTGGGCGCCAAGTCCTTCAGCGTACGCTGAATTTAAAAAAAAAAAAAAAAAGTGGAAAGGGATCTTTTTATTGTACATAGTTCTTGAGGGTTGGCGTCTCCTCCTTTGTCCCTGCAGTGGGCGTTGTTTGGGGTAACTGCTCTGGTACTTCTCCAGAGTTTTGAAGAGCTGTCCAGGGAGAAAGGAAAATTGGTTCCTTACCTGGGAACTTTCTTTCTACTAGCTCTACTGGACATATCTTCAACCTACCCCGTAGGGGAGATGCCATCTCGCCTTTTTAAATCGCTCTTTTTAGTTGTTCTACACAGAGTTTTCAGGAGAGTGTTGGGGTTCAATTGGTTGGTTGCCTGGGTTTGGTTAAAATCCTTTTTACCCCTTGTGTGGGGAAGAGTTCTTTCTATCGTTGCAGGTCTAGGCTCAGGTACTCTGGAGAGCCACAGGGGGTGTTCTCTAGTGCTCCGGCTCCAGAAGAAGCTTTACTGAAGATCTTCTGCCACCTAGCGGCTGAGGTGGGGAACTTCCCCAGAGTTTTGAAAAGATGTCCAGTCAAGCTAGTAGGAAGAAAATTCACAGGTAAGGAACCAATTTTCCTTTCTAGTCAGCACTGGTCAAATCTCACTAGAGTATTACATCCAATTTTGGGTGTCTCATTTTAAGAAGGACATTACAAGCTGGAGTGGGTTCAGAGGAGGGCAACAAAGATGAGAGAGGATTTGGAAACCAAGTCTTACAAAGAAAAGTTGAAGGAAATGTGTATGTTTAGCTGAGCAAAGAAGATTTAGAGGAGACACTATAGTAGTCTTCAAGTATCTAAAGGACTGCCACCAAGAAGCTGGAAAAGACCTGTTCAACATTGCCATAGAGGGTAAGACTAGAAATAATGAACTCAAGTTACAGGAAGGTAGATTTCAGTGAGATATCAGGAGAAGCTTCTTAACAGATCTGTTTAGCAGTAGAATAAGTTGTCTAAGGAGAGGGTAGGCTCTGTCATTGGTGGCTTTCAAAAGAGGCTGGACACCCATATGTCTGGGATGTTGTCGCTGTAGTCATCCTGCATCCAAGCAGGGGATTGGACTAGAAGATTCTCAAGGTCATTTCCAAGTCTGACATTCTACAAAAACAGGAGACTAAGGCAGATTGAAAAGATTCTTAGTACCCTGGTACCAACTCTTAAGACTGCCTGAGATGTTCCCATAAACCAATATGACAAGATAAATGAACCAAAATTTCAGGAAAGGAAGGGGATCAAACTGCTTCTGCTAGCTGGAATTTGGTCTCATTGTCTGACATTGGAGCATCTGGGGTTATTCAGGCGCTTGTTCCCTAACAGAGGGAATACCAGCTGCTTAGGTTGATGTTTGTGTAGAGAAATGACCTCTGGTGGCAGGAATATGCAAGACACTTCCTGACTCAGCTGCAACAACATAAAGGCCAGGAGACCATTTTGCTCAGCCTTTGTTATGTAAAATGAATTTTTAGTCATGGTTGCAGGATAAATGCCAACCGTAATGTGACCTAAACACTGAACAGAGCTCAAACGTTATGTCTGTTTAACATTTGTATTTATATTGCTCTGTTGGCTAACCTGATAATATTGTGCTTACATTACAGTGAGGCAGTAGTTAGCACTATTCTATACTTACACTAGAGATAAGGTTTCCTAGAACAGGATAAAGTTATATAAAATATTAAAGGGAATCATTTTAAGTTCAAGACAACTGAAAACCTGGAGATGACAGGCTTAACTCGCACTCCATGGTGCAAGGAAAAATCAGAAGCCTTAACTATATATTTGGTCCAGCATGCCAATAGTCCTGTCATTCTCAGCAGCTGTTATCTCGTGAGTTGGGGGGCATTTGTTACACAAAGGAGACAGAGTTAAACACTGCAGGCAGCAGCAGCCTGGGAGGTGAACCAGCGCACCTTGATCTTTGTGAACTGGCAATGGTGGCTGAAAGAAATGACTGGAGATGGGAGTGTGCGAGACAGCCACTCAGAATGTCCCCCAAAAGACATCTCTGACAGTGGAGGAAGAAGAAAGGGCAATAAAAGTGAATTGACCTTCCCATGTTATCAGCAACAAGCTGCTGTTAAACCTCGGTTTGCAGCTGGTCAGTTGAGTAGGCTCTTGCGAGTCAAGTCATTTACATGAGCAATAAAAATGCAAAGGAAGCAATTTGTGCCATATTTTATGCTTTGTGCGAATGCAGTCTCAGTGTTAAATGTTTGCATGGTCGAGGCCTTGGCTGGCATCGGAGTCCTGTATGAAGTGAAGCATTTGTTTTTTAGAACCTTTTGATAATGTCTTTTGCAAGAGACTCTTTGTAAAACTGTCATGGATCAGTAACCGATAGGAAACAAACAGTAAGACTAAATGGTCACTTTCACAATGGAGAAAAGTAAATAGTAGAGCACCTCGGGGATCTAGGCTGGGACTGGTGGCGTTTAATCTATTCATAAATGATCTGGAAAAAAAGGGGAGTAGAAAGTGCAGATGGCACAAAGTTATTTAAGATAGTTAAGACCAAGGCAGACTGAGGAATTTACAGGAGAATCTTGCATGATTGGGCAAGACATCTGGTCACTACGCAGAAGCTGTTGCAAGTTGGAAATTATTCACAAAGAGAAAATAAAACAGAAAATATCATAATACAGCTATATAAAACTCACTTTGAATATTGTGAGCCGTTCTCCATCTCAAAAAAGATATGGTATAACTGGAAAAGGTGCAGAAAAGGGCAACAAAACCAATCAAAAGTACAGCTTCTGTGCAAGGAGAGGCTGGATAGGTTGGGGCTCTTCAGCTTGGAGAAGAGAGGATTGTTGTCAAAGTTTAAAACAATGCGGGGTGTGGAACAAGTAAATAGGGAGCTCGTAATTAGCTTCTCTAATAATACTTGAACTAGGGAACACTCCATGAAACTAACTGGCAGCAGATTTAAAAACAAACAAAGTACTTTGCACTCAGCATACAATGAACTTGTGGAACTTGCCAGAGAATGTAAAGACCAATAGCGTAAGTAGGTTTAAATAAAGTTTGGATAAGTTTTTAAGAGGCTAGATCCATAAATGGCTCTTAGTCAATTTGGTCAGGGGACATAACCGCTGACTGTCGGGAGCTGGGAGTGAGCAGCGGGGAATGGAGCACTCAGTTATGACCCATCACGTACATTTCTTAAGCAGACAAAAAGGTGGCCACTGTCAGAGACAGGATAGTGAGCTGGATGGACTGTTGGTGTGACCCAGTATGGCCCTTCTTATGGACTATAAGGGCAATGCTGGCAAGCACAAAAGCTGGCTGCAACGCATGTACCGTTGAGCTGAAGCACAGAAATGATTAAGTGAGCTTTACAATGCTGTCTTGCAGTACAGTTCCCTTTTATTTTACTTCATTACAATAAAGTGGTACAATCTTTAAATACATCTTACATGGCCTACTGTGCTAGTACCTAAAAGCTACTCTGATGTACACCATGACACGCTATTCTGGTGACGTTCACATCCAACAGGTAGCACCTGCAAATCAAAGCTGCAACTTTACATAAAAATATCCTCTCTGCAGCTATATTCATAAAAAAATACAAAGGAAGGCAAGACATAGAAAGACATTGAGTTACTGAAAGAAGAGTGTCTCCCAGGACTGGATGCAGAGGGTTATTTTATCAGCTCATCTGCTGATGGCACAAATGAATGTTAAGGCAAAATGCTCTGGAAGCAAGGCAGTACTTTGTAAACATCATCGGGGAAAGGGTTCTGCATCTCCACTATCAGAAAAGCTCTTTCCAGGGGAGTAGCGAACTTCACACCCAGTGCGCAGCTTCTTCTCTTCAGAGGTGCACTCCGTTTCCGACGTGATCTTGCAAAGCACTGTGGAATGTTAATTCACGACAGGTTGTGAGAATGAGAGTGCATTCTCTCAGCACTGCACGGGAAAGGGTGCCATCGCAGGGCAAGAGCATTCTGCTGGACTACAACCATCCTGGCTTTGGTATCTCATTTGGCAGTGTAGAATTAGCCGGTTTCTGGGAACTACCTCCGCTCAGCTAAGCAATTCTTGATCAGAAGGATTTATTAAAAAGGTGGAATTGTGCTAGAAAGCCTTGCCCTTTGTTAAAGCCATGTTTAAGAGAAGATACATTGAACTGCACTTTCATTGGATTAGCTACTGTACATAGAAATGCTTCAATTCTGAGCTAATCTGTGTGTCATTACCCAATTAGCACCTAACAGCAGCATAAATCACTAAGTGGTCACATTTTCCAAATATAAGAAGAAAGGTGATGTTTCCACCAGAAAGGAGAATGTTCATCTCACGTCCTGACTTGGAATTTCCCGGCTTTTGTGATGTACTTCACGCCTTTGAACGGTTTGTACTTTTCCCCGTACATGTCAAGGCGATTTACTTTCAATCCTTAAAAAGGAGAAGAGCTTAAATATGCACACAGCAGCAACATTTCACAAGTCTTGGACTCTTGGGCATTTGCTTGAGAAATGCCTTTTTGAGAAGTCAGCGCTTGCTCTTAGCTGAACAAAACTTGCGAGAAGGTCGGCCTTTAAATATGTTCCACCATTAATGTCAATGGGAACAGAGCCATTGACTTCAATGCTAATCTCTCTCTCTATACCCACACACGCTATATTTTTTTTATATATATATACACATACACACACACACACACGCGCCTTAGGAAGGGTCCTGTGTGGCCCAAAAGCTTACATGCTCTCAGCAAGAGAAATTGGCCCAATAAGAGATCATCTGAACTACTATGTCTCCAGCTACTGAGTTTAATGGTGGTGGCTTGTAACCTCAGATTCGGTTCTAACCTTCCCCTTGTCTGTGCACAAGTTTAAAGTCAGACGAGACCATTACACATTGTCTAGGCCACATCTACAGGTGCTTACCCATATTACAGGATCGAGGAAACTTATGAGAGAGAAACCTAAGGTGGGGAAACAAAAGTTTTGCTCCAAACGTGAGCACGGGGTGGGGGGAAGCGTCATCGGACTATTCTCAGGTCTGTTTCAATCACAGATGACAGCGCTCAAAATCCAGCCCTGTTATCCGTGTTTGAAAGCAATGCGAGGATTGCCCAATGACGCTTTTACCCCCCTGTGCCCATGATGGAGCAAAATGCAGGTTTTCCCGCTGTAAATTTCTCTTGTAAGTTTTCTCTGTTCTTGTAATGTGGGTAAGTGTCCTATGTTATCAACTTGGGGTTGTGACTACTCCATCCTTCCTTTACTGCTAATGGAAAAGAGGAAAGTTCCATAATGAAGGTTAAGAGCCAATGAGATTTTGGCTGTGCAACTTCTCTCCATGACCCCTTCAGAGAGTGGCAGTATGCAGATTAACTACAGCATTTCTTTTAGAGAGATCCTGCCTTTAAAGGCAACAGAAAAATAAAGTCTGCCCTTCCCCAACCAGACCCTCCACCTTGGTAAATCAGTTCCTACTGTTAATTAACCTCATTGCTACAGGCGTGCAAGTACTGCCAATTTAAGTTATTCCAGCTTCCACTTTCAGCCACTGGACAACGTTGCACTTTTGTCTGCTAGGCTAAGCTGGCAAGATTGGATTGCTACTCGTGTAGCTAAGGACACTTGCAGATAAGACGAAGGGGGGGAAGAATCATCAGCCAAAAATCACATTAGGGGGGGATCATGTGAAGTTCTACTTGTGTGTGGAGTTTTTTTCATGTAATTAGCCCGTTTCTGCCATGATTTCAGTGACAGGAGACAGTGAGAAAATCCAGATCCATTTCCCATCACTGAAATCACTGTGGAAACAGGCTAAACGCCGCTGCACAGGAGCAGAACTTCACGTGATCCTACTGACGTGATTTTGCTCATGGTAGTCCTACCCCCACCCTGTGGTCTAAGTGTTTTCTGGCTCAGGACTTTGGGTTAGATTCTCAGTTTCCTTAGTGTTGATGCACAGGCTCCAGACTCCAGAGTTTATATTTCATGCTTTGAGGGAGTCTGCCAGGAGTGAGGCTGGTAGCTTACAATACGGGCCAAAAATCAGCAAGAGGAATTTCCCAAACCTTCCACAATTGTCATAATTGCACTCTCTCTCTCTCTCTGCGCTAGGCCCAACACTACAAGAGACCTAAAGGCAAACTACTTCCCTCCTACCCCTCACGTAAAGGGGGCTACTTTGCAGCCAGAAGATGGCGATGATCCTGTTATGCTGCAGGAGGGACATAATTAGTAGTTGAACAAAGTTAGGCAGGCTCTGAAGGCCTCTGTCTAATCACACACAGGGTGTGTGTGCGCACACGCCTGCCAGCAGCCTTTTTAGAACCCACTCGAGAACAGCCTCCTAAAGGACTTCTGGGGCCCCGTCCTCCTCCTTGCACAGCAACGAATCAAGCAAGACACAGAGGACACACACATTCGGCACCCAAGTTCCTTCCAATCGCCACTTGAAACATAGAAAGTGGCAGAAAAAGGAAAATTTGGTTCACTTACCCGGTGAATTTGCTTTCTCTCTCTCCTGAGGAGGCAGGCAGTCCGTGCTGGGCTTAGGTCCTCCTCCCCATCAACAGGCAGGAACAAAGACTTTGATAGGCTGTCAGGACTTGGGGGCGGAGCCAACCGCGGCCTAGCAGCCCCAGATGTGTGACTTGCCAAACTAAGGAATCTTTAAAACAAGGTTCAACTTAACCCTCTGTAACTGGATAACTGGTAACTAGAACTATCCTCAACTAGACCCCTTGAGCCTTAGAGGGGAACTTCTCTCTCTCTCTATATATATGGGTCTCTTCCTATTCTGACTCTAGGTAGGATGAAATAGGGCATAGAAACTTTCCTGTATTCAGATTTCTCCCCTTTTTACCCAGCCTTTTCCAGTCTCGTTATGTCCTGACCCATCAACTAGATCTGTGTGGAATACACCTATCGAATTTGAGACCTCGGATCTGTTCGGGTGGGTCAGACTGCCTGCCTCCCCCGGAGAGAAGAAAGGAAATTCACCGGGTAAGTGAACCAAATTTTCCTCTCTCTCTCTCTCTCCTGAGGAGGCAGGCAGTCCTTGCTGGGACGTGCCCGAGCAGTAAGTATTTCCACCAAAGGGGTGGGACTTCCAGATCACTGGCCAAATCACTCTCACGTATCATCGGTCTCCTAGGTGAGAACCCTTTGTAAGACTTTCCGACCAAAGGTGGCTTTGGCGGAGGCCCACTTGTCAATAAGGTAGTGACGGGTAAAGGAGTGTTTCGAAGCCCAGGAAGCTGCCTTGCAAATCTCATCCAACGCAGCTCCTTGAAGGAGTGCTGCGTTGGTGGATGCAGACCTGAGGGAATGAGCTGTTAAGCCCTCAGGAACCCTGAGCCCCCTTGACTTATAGGCTAAGGTAAAATACAACCCCTAAGCCACCTGGCCAGAGTTGCTGCCTATAATCGCCTCAGTTTCCGCGATTATTCCGACAGTTTCCAAATTTGCAGAATGCCAGCAGAATTAGCGGAATGCCGGTGGAAAAGCTGTGGAACATCATGGGCAATTCTGCAATGGCGGGATGAAATAGCAGAAGGGAAAAAGGAGTTACCACTTCAGCCCTAGTCACCGGAGTGTGCTAACGCTCAGCCCTCTGTCGAGACCCTCTTGTAAGGAGGCGAGGACATCCAGGACGGTGGCCCTGACTGGGACTATGCCATGTCCCAGCGACCAAGATCTGAACGTCTTCCATGTAGTGTCGTATATCCGATTGGTTGAGCTTCTTCTGACTCTTAGGAGGGTCTTCATCACCTTGTCATTGTAGCCAAAGGCCTTCAGGTATTCCCGCTCAACCTCCAGGCAATCAAACTCAACTTGAGTGTGCCCTGGTACGGAACAGGGCCCTGTGTCAGGAGGGCCTGTCTCTGCGGCAGGGTGACTGGGTTGTCCACTAGGATTTCCCTGATGGAGGAGAACCAGGGTCTCCTCGGCCAGTTCGGTGCTATCAGAATCACCTCCACCTTGTCTGCTGAGATTTTTCTCAGGGTTCTGGACAGTAGGGGCACCGGAGGGAACGTGTACAGTAGGTGAGGGGGGCCACTCCTGCGAGAGTGCGTGCAGGCCGCTCGTCCTGTACTCCTTGTGTCTGGAGTAGAATCTGTTCACCTTGCTGTTGGTCCTGGAGGCAAACAGGTCCATGTATGGCAACCCCCATCTCTCCACTAGGGTCGAGAAGACCTCGGAGTTGAGGGACCATTCCCCTGGGTCCAGGGTCACCCTGCTGAGCCAGTTCTCCTCTGATGTGCCAGTTCTCCTCTGATGTGCCAGTTCTCCTCTGATGTGTAGCGCTGTCACTGACTCCAGGTTCTGCTCTGCCCACTCTAGTAGGGGAATAGCTTCCTAGCGAAGCCTCCTGGACTCTCGTGTCCCCCTGGCTGTTGACATATGCCATCGCTGACGTGTTGTCTGTTATCACCTGGACATGTCTGCCTTTCAGCCTGTGGAGAAAGGTCTTCAGTGCCAGGCTTATTGCTCTCAGTCCCAAGACGTTTATATGTGTACCTCTGACCTCAGGGCCCCAGCAGCCCTGCGCCACCAGCTCCTGGCAGCGTGCCCCCCAACCTGACAGGCTGGCGTCCATGGTGACCGCTATTCCTGGATTGGTAGGCCCCTGGCATACCTGTTCGCCTGGAGCCACCAGTCCAGGGAGAATCTGACGGGGTTCGGTATTTGAATGGTTGGGTTGAGGTGAGCTGTAATCTGTGCTTGCCATGGCAACAGGAACGCCTGAAGGGGGTGGAGATAAAAACGGGCCCAGGCCACCGAGTCCATGCACGACACCATGGTGCCTAAGGCGCTCGTTAGATCCAGCAGGCTAGACGCCCTGCGTCTCCTGATGTTCTCGAATAGGTACCTCGCCTTGATCTCCCTGTCTGGCGCGAGGAACAGTCTGTTCCTGGCCGAGATGCTGTAGCTTCTGGCTCAGTGTTATTAAGCTCTTCTCCCAATTGATGCAGAAGCCATGTGCACGCAGTGTCTCGATTGTCGACTACATTGCTGTCTGTGCCTCCTGCTGGGAGGCGGCCTGTATGAGGATGTCGTCCAAATATAGATACACATGGACTCCACTCTTCCTGAAGTCGGCCACTAGGACGATGACCAGCTTGGTGAAAACTCTCGGGGATGACGCCAGGCTGAATGGGAGAGCTTTGTATTGGAAATGGTATTGGTCGTACGTATGCGAAGTGGAGGAACCTCCGGTGTGTCGGTCGGATGGGGATGTGTAGGTATGCTGCTTTCAGGTCTACGGAAGCGAGGCAGTCTCCCTGTCTGATTGTTTGGACCGTGGAGGCTAGTGTTTCCATCCTGCATGTTCTGGTTTTTAGGAACCTGTTGAACCATTTGAGGTCCAGGATGTCCCTGTTCTTTTTTGGTACTGTAAAGAAGACAGAGTAGATACCCGAGTGCCATTTTTCCATGGGAATCGGTTCCACTGCCCCGATGTCTAGTGGATGGCTGCCGTGGTGTGTGCGCGCTTTTCTGGCACATGAGACTTTGGTGCTTGTCTGTACAGGTTTCTTGGTATGGTGAGGAACTCCAAGGTGTAACCGTTCAATATGGTGTCCCTCACCCAGTTGTCTGCGGTGGTATGTCTCCACTGCGGGAAAAAGGCCTGTAGCCGTCCCCCTAGCTCCTTGTTCTCCCCCCGCCTGAGCGAATCAGGAGGCGGGAGCCTTGGATCTATCTGGTCTGTTTAGACCCCTAGACTGGGGGTTGAACCTGTTACCCCTCTGTCCCCTGCGTCGGGAACCTCCTGTTCCTCGATCTGCTCCCCCCCGGAAGGAGGATCTGTTGTGAAAGGGCTGTCGGTATGAGGGTCTCTTCCTCCTGTCCTTTTTGGACGGTGGAATGGGGAGAGCCTTCTTCTCCGGCTCACTTGTCATTATGTGCTCCATCGGGTCCCCGAAGAGCTTGTCCCCCGCGTATGGCATGGCTGTGAGAACCATTCTTGCGTGCAGGTCCATCTTCCATGGACGGAGCCATACCGTCCTTTTTGCCGCCATACTGTTTGCCATGGCTTGGGCTGAGAACTGGGCTGCATCCAGCGCAGCATCTGCTGTGACAGCTGCCTCTGCCAATAGTCGCTTCGACGCATCGCGTATCTCCTCGGCTCGCTAGCTCGTTGAGGTCTTTTATCCACAGGACCATTGCTCTCGCCACCATGGAGCCTGTTGCCGCAGCCCTGAATGTTATGGAGGCTGCTTCGAAGTCCCTGTGTAGGAACGATTCCACCTTCCTGTCCAGTGGGTCCTTGTGTGTGCCCTCCCCGTCTGTGGGGAGCACGGAGGCCTTGGTGAGGTCTGATGCCCCTGCATCTCCCTTGGGTAAATGGAACACGGGTTCCTGTGAGACCGGCTGGGAATAGAACTGTTTGGCTGTAGCGTGAATTCCCTTAGCTTTGGCTGGGGACTCCTATTCCCCCTGCAGGATCCTTAAGTATAAGGAGGGGAGAGATAGCTGGGTGGCATCTGCCTCTTCCTGGGGGAACACTAGGGAAGCATCCTTAGCCAAGTCTCCTCCATTTGGGGAAGGGGGGGGGAGAGGGAGTGTCAGAAGGGAAAGCCCTATCCTGGAGGCTACTCTGGGGATGAGGCGCTCAAACTGTTTGGGGGGGGGAGGGGGGAAGAGATCCTGGTCCCTGCCTTTGACATGGGGTCCTGACCTTACCTCTCCTGGAGCTCTCCCTCTTTGGATTCGGGGGGCTCCACGGTTCCTCTGGCCCCTAGCCCTGCTCCCGGCTCGGTAGATCTGTCCCAGGGCGAGCTGGGGTGGGGGTGGAGCTCCCCGTCCCCCTCTGTGTAGGAGGCGGCTGGGCTGTGTACACGGGATACACCACCCCCGCCGAAGTTGTGCCACGCCACCTGGGCCCTGGGAGATGAGTTGTTGGCCCAGCCACTGTAAGACCTGCGGAGGGACCGCTTCTCCATCCGGGCCCCTTGAGTGGGATGATAGCCGTGCGTATGGGGCTGAATAATCCCAGGAGGTGGCGGGCTCTCTCCCTCTACTTCTTCCATCCGAGTAGAATCTGGGTGTGTGTGAATCTGGGTGTGTGTGTGGTCCTTTCCCTGCTATAATTCCTGTAGCTCGATTGGGAATCATGTCTTCGGTGGCTATGCGCGCGTGCTTCATATTGCCTCTGAGGGGGGTGAGCCTCCTCCCTGTATCTTCTGTCCCTTCTGGGGGATGTATTCCTGCTGTGACTCCGTGAGCGGGGTGTGGAGCGATGTCTTGCTCTCTCCCGGTCGGCTCAGGTGTTTGTCAAAGCCTGCTGGGCCGCCGCCTGGTTTTCTCGCTCCAGGTTGCCTTTGTGCGAGCCTCTCCCCCCTTCCCTCTGGGGGGCCTACGGGTGGGCGTGTTGTTGAGTGCGCCTGACTGGCAGGCCTGGATGCAGGCCTTGGCGGGGCTGGTGCGCTCAGGGACAGGCTAGGCCTCTCTCCCTCCTGAGCCCGACTCTCCCCCCCCCCCCGTGGGGGACCCCGTGACTGTGGAGGGTGCGCCACTTGCCGCAGGCTCAGGAATCCTGTCCCGGGGGCTCACGGTACTCACCGATCTATGGCAAGCCTCTTCCAGTGTCCTGGAGGGGTTCCGCGGATCTGTTGTGCCCATGAGGTGCCGCGGGCCTGTTCCCTGGCCAGGCGGATGCTTGTTGCCTCGTCCCACCGCCCCCTCTTCTCGGGCGGTGGACGGGAGCTGTTCCGGGAACACTCCCCCTCCCATGTTGTCATCCTGTCCGGGAGGGAGCTGGCACCTGTCTTGCTCCAGCCTCGAGCCCCGGCGGAGGAGAGTTCTGGGGCAAGGGGGCGCTCCTTGGGCCTGTTTTCTGGGAAATCTCCATTCCCCACCCCTGTGCTCGGAGAGCACTGTCCCTGTCTCTCTCTCCTGAGGAGGCAGGAACAAATCTGGGTCTGCTAGGCCGCGGTTGGCTCCTCCCCCATGTCCTGACAGCCTATCAAAGTCTTTGTCCCTGCCTATTGATGATGAGGAGCTAAGCCCAGCAAGGATTGCCTACCTCCTCAGGAGAGAGAGAAAAAATTCCCACCAGAAATGTTGGAATTCCCCATCGGTAAGTCTCTCTCCTATTTTCCCTACAAACCTCTCTTCTTGGCTCCTCCATCCCTGGGGTCACAATGGCTCTAATGCAGGGACCTGAACCCATGTTGCTGCTAATGGGGAAAAGCAGTGGATACAGGTCCCCGCTCTAATGACAGTACCACTGGCTTTGAATAGGGGTGGCCTGGCTCATTAGGAGCCATGGTCTACTACTGTCCACACTCAGGGTGCGTTTCTAACTGTGGCGGCGGTGAGGGAAGATGCGGCAGTGCGGAGGAGCCGGACGATGGGAAAAGAGCCAGTGTGAATGGGGATCTGTCGCGGCTTCTCTCGTGCATGTCAAGGCGCAAAATCCTGCCCTGACATGCGTGAAAGAAGCCGTGGCAGATCCCCGTTCGCACCGGCTCTTTTCCCATCGTCCGGCTCCTCTATGCTGCTGTGTCTTCCCTCGCCGCTGCTGCTGCCGCCACAGGTGGGAATGCAGCCTCAGTCACCCTGACACAGAGTTTACTCCCACCAGGATTTTGTGAAGACTGGAAATTCTTTCAGATCCCTCGACATTTATAGGGACATCTAACTGCAACATTTCTTTACACCAGACATGTACAATATTAAATAGCACATAAATGTGTGAAGCATTGGGCTGTAGCAATCTGTGGTTAATGTTTTGGGGAGTGGGACAAAAAAGCCCCTTTAAGTTCAGACCCCACCAATAGAGCAGGGAGGGAAGTTGGGTGGGTTGTGTGGTTAAACAGAGGCCTTTTGATGAAGTACAGCAATAAGTAAAGGATTTTGATGTTTACCAGCTTCTATCTGCAAAACCCTAAGCTGCCAAGGGAAGCACCATTCTTATTGGTTTGCACTGCACATTGGGACTCTAGTTCAGCAAACAGGGGCTTGTCACCACAACCAAGGCTCACACTTGCACCTCCCCAAAGCACAAAGATGGTTAGTTGCATCCAGTGCAACAGTCTCACCTGAAATCGCAAGCTGTTGTATCTTGAACTGAATATTTACGCTGGGGTTTTCCTCTGGTTTGGGGGCTCCAGACTGCAAGTTCACAATGCCTTTAAGATTGGGGAGCTTCTGGGGGTTGATTTTGCCAACATCCCATGTTAAGACCTTAAAGAAAAGGAGCAGAGTTGGTTTTAGTAACTATTTGGCATATATATTCTAGGCAAATGCTTGCTTTGCATATCTGAGAACGATTCTAGCAACCAGAATATGGGTCTGGCCAGAACATGGGCACCAATGAGTCCTAGCTTAACTTGCTTCGGTGCTGCAAGGTAACCATGCCTGGCCTCATGTCTCTGCTCTCAATGGATGGCTCCCAATCCAACTCCAAGTAGGACTTGAGGAACTAGGAGTGGGTAAGCATTACAGAGCTTGTAGGGGTTCTTTGCAAGGAGGGTCTTTTCTGTGGCAGGAATGGAATGGAGGAGGGGGTAGCAGGAAGGGCAGGCCCACCTTCATTTGAAGGATTAGCTTGTTTTAAGTAGATACACTGCCCATTTAGAAGGCAGGCCAACCTTTTACTGAGCTGGTCCTTTCCCATTCACAAATACTCTATGCGGTTTTCAGTGCACCTAATTAACATGACTGAAGTCCACACAGTGCTAGAGATGGTTATCTATTGGGATGGATTATGCATGGATGACAGGGATAACTTAGACCTGAGGTACTTTCATGGTACAATGTTAAGTGCTAAATCCCCTCAAGAACCCATGGAAAATCCATAGTGAATTTCCACGTTGTATTTATCTGTCACTTATGAACACTACTATCATATGGTAAATCTGTGGGGATTTGTGGAAGAGCTTCCTAGCATATTTTTAGGACACCTTTTCTTCAGATCATTGTAGATTTACCATGTAGTGAAAGCATTCACATGTCTCAAAATAGATATGTGGCAAAAACCACATGATTATTATTATAAATATTTATATAGTGCCAGTAGTGTGGCCTGGTGCTGTACAGAACATAGAATTAGACGTGGTCCCTGCCTGTGGCTTACAATCTAAAAGACAAAAAAAGGGGGGGGGGGGGAAGACAGGGAGAGGGTACAGTTGGAGAGACAGGGGAGAAGACAAACAAACATTTAAGCAGATGTGAAGTCTCAGGTGCGTATGCTTGGCTTGGTTTACAGAGAGGTTGGTGGCAGCAGTCAGCAGAGGAGGGCCGACAGTAAGAGTAAGGGGAAAGACTAACAGGCATTGGGAAAGGCAGCAAGGAAAAGGTGGGTTTTGAGGAGGGATTTGAAGGAGCGGAGGGAGG
>QEPC01014657.1:404494-445024 GCA_003113815.1 Sphenodon punctatus
TGGATGAAGGGGGCTTTAGTCACGGATGAGCGGCAGTTCCAAAGGGAGCAGGAGAAAGGCAATTGGTGTCGGGGAAGGCACGGGATGCGGATGAGATTGGGGGATGGGGTGCGGCCGGGTTTGCACGGTTTGGGTCGCGCACTGTCCTCATATGGGCCACAGTGATCTGTGGAGTGCCTGGGTGTGGAGGGCTTGGGTGAGGGTTGTGTGGGGGTGGACCTACAGGGAATGGGCACGGGGGGATGAGGGTGGGGAGGGGGGATGGGCATGGGTGAGAATAAGGGGTAGGTTGGCTGGAGGAAGGCCACGAGGTGGAAGAGGGAGAAGGAGGGGGGCCATGAGAAAGGCGAGAAGGAGGGAGGAGATAGAGGGTGAGGAGGTGAGGGAGGCATCATAGGTGGTAGCAGTCTGGGCATCAGGGGAAACCAGGCCTACGGGTGTGATGTCCAGCGGCGATGGTCGGCGGCGGCTGTGTTGTGTGGGCGCAGCCAGGGGGTGGCTCCTCGCTGTCCTCGCTCCGGCCTCACAACGGCCACAAAATGGCCAGCGCCCTTTTGTCGCTTTACTACTTTACATGATGCTTTACTACTTCACATTGTGGAGCGTAAGATGTATCTATGGCTATCAATGAGGAGCAGGACTGGACCCTTAACTGTACACACCCAATGCCCAGCTCTGCATGTCTGAAACTTGCCCCTCGAAATCTTCTGCAGGAGGAGTGTGTGACTTGAGTGAAATAGAACTAAAGGAAACTGAATATTGGGTCTAAGACCGAGCAACTCCTTATAGGTCAGTCTGCATTTCTCTAGATCAGGATTTGAGTTTTCACTGGGAAACTTAGTAGAAGAACTAAGACCCCAGCTTAGACTCCTAATGACTCCCCAAAAGGAGCTAAATCATGAGGCGCAGGAACATTCACTGGCTTCTTAGATAGGTGGGGTGAACTGTGGAACCACCAGAAAGCTGGAAGCATTACATTGGCTCATTCACCAAGGAGGAGTCATGTTCCTTTCCTCCCCCCTCTCACACACCAGAACCCTCCCCACCCAACATTCATGGGAGGTGGAGTGAAGGCCATTTGTTTCCCCCACAAAAGGCCATTCATTTCGTAGTATTTCCCGCATTCTATGTATTTGTTTTTAAATATGTTCATTTCTTTGGGACGTTTCCACTTCCTGCTCACTCATGAGTAAGAGTGGGTTTCCTCCTGTTACAATTGCTCTGTTATTTCAGGCATTGGTGTGCTCTGGTTGGTCCCTGTCTCTGCTTGTAGCTATTGGTGGCATTTCTCTGTGCACATGGTTGGGGTGTGGCAGGTCCTGCAGTGGTACAGGGGGATGGACTAGATGACCCTGGAGTTCTCTTCCAGCCTTGTGACTCTGACTCTCAGCAAACAAACAGTAGCTCTTTGGCAGTTCGGGTCTGGTAAGAACCTTGGCTAACCAGATTTGATAGCTTTCATTTCATTCATGAGTTGAGCTAGGAAAAATACTTTGAATAAAGAATAATTTTGCTCTACAAAGCTTGCCATGGTTTTTTGTGTTTTTTTTGAAGGGGGGGAGGGGAAGGGGCAGGCAGGGGAAAGCTCTTGCGTCTGAGGTCTCTGTATTTCTAAATATTTTTGCTGGATTCTGTCTCCCCTCATTTTTGGAGTCTCAGCCCTGCACCCGCTTTATTTTTCAGGATTCATCCCCAGTACCTCATTTTAAGAGGTGTTCTTTTACTTTATATTTGCAAAACGGATCATTTAAACAATTTTTTTTTTTTTAAACCGCATAAAAGATTTTAAAAGCCTCATTTTGAGCAACGTTAAACAAAAGTCTCAGACTTCCTAACAGCTAGGGATGGAAACTTTTAGTTTCGCTCTAGTTTGGTTTGGAAGGAAGCCTCAGGATGGGCGGGTCCTTCCTTCCTTCCTTCCTTGCAACTGCCTGATCAGTTTGCATAGCTGCAAACAAGAAGACCTGGAGAAACTGACCACACACCAAGCATCGTCAGATGCACAAAGGAAACAAATGGAACCCCCAGGGATTCTCTCTTTTCCCTTCTATTAATCTCACAGGTTAGTTGCCGCAATGGAAGTACAAAGATTACAGAAGGAGATGCTATGTACACATTGTCTTGGGTCCTTTAAACATGCAGAAATCTTAGCTCAAAAAGTATAAACTCAGTTTTGCTGGAGAAGGCATATTTGCCAATGCTCTCTTGTTTTTCCAAGTTTGTATGTCTTGATAAATATTTAATTAAAAAGAATTAGTAACACAAGACTTACTTTAGTGACTGGATCGAATGTGTAGCTGCCTTGTGAGGCAGTCAAGTTCATGTTGAGTACAGCTTTTGGCATGTGGACGGTCGCAATGACCCCTTCCACTGTTTTACCCATATTCTGTTTGGGCCCAATAGTAACATCAAATCTTCCAGAAGACAAGTTCTCCTTGAAACTGATTGTGTGTTTCACATACACGGGGATTGCTACCAAGCTAACATGAGAGAGAGAGAGAGGTAAGTACACTGAGCCTCCTGATTAGGGGAAGACATGAGTGAAAATAATGCAAAGAAGAACAAGAAAGAAGGAGTTCTTCAATCCAGTGGGATTATCAATAGGATAAATTACAATCAGACTCCCTTTAAAAGCACAGCAGGACTCAGAGAAATCGAAGATTAAAAAAAGAAAACAAAGGTCCCTAGAGCGCCAGTTTGCAAGGTAGTATTGCATAGAAATAAGTTGTACACAATAGAATTTTCTGCAAGAATCAATACAAAATGCATTTAAAAGCAAAATTGAGAAGTTTCCAGCGTCCCTACATTAAATTTAGAGGTATCTGCAGTTTTATTGTTTTGTGCCTATCAGTGTCCTACACAAACCACAATTAAGAGTCGGATCATTTTCTAGCAACAGAAATGTCATCATCATGTGCATTCTTCTTCCAGAAGCTAGTGATCCAACCAGCTGGAATCAGCATCTGTTGATTTGGTGTTTAAGTGCACAACAATAGCACCAGGTAAAACAGGTCTCCACATACGTTGAGTAGGAACGACCGCGATCCAGTCCTGCTGATGTCCTGTGAGCAGTGCTGGATCGAGGGAACCTGGGGCACTGCGTGAAATGGTTCTGTGGGCCCCCTTCTAACAGGAATGTTTAATGGACTCATGATGACCTAGTCATTAGGAAAAGGAATATATTACTGTAATTAATTTTTGATGTGTAGCCTCTGGTCAAAAAACCATCACTTGCCATGAACTCCATCGCCAGTTATCTGCCGGTCTCTAACCTTCCCTTTTTAGGGAAGGTTATTGAGCAGGTAGTGGCTCAGCAGCTGCAGGGGCATCTAGACCGCACCTGTTATCTGGGTTCTTTACAGTTCAGCTTTCATCTGGGCTATGCCACGGAGACTGAGCTTGTGACTTTGGTAGACGATGTCTGCCACGAATTCAATCAGGGTCGTTTGACACTGCTAATTTTTTTAGATCTGTTGGCTGCTTTTGATACCACTGACAATAAGATGTTGATGACTCACTTGCAGGACCAAGCCAGGGTGGGCAGGTTTGTTCTTGAATAGTTCTGCTCTTTTCTGTCCGGAAGAACTCAACGTGTAGTACTCAGGGATTGTTCTTCATCTCCTCAAGACCTCGCATGTGGTGTCCTGCAAGGTTCCATTCTGTTCCTTCTCCTGTTCAACGTGTATATGCAGACACTCAGTGAAGTTGTGAGATGGTATGGGGTGTGGTGTCATCAATATGCTAATGATGCCCAACTCTGCCTCTCTCTTTCATCCGATTCAGACCCGGCAGTCTCAGTGCTCACCCGGTGTTTGACAGCTGTGGGGGACTGGATGAGGGTGAGCCGACTGAAGTTGAATCCTGGTAAGACGGAGGTGATGATGGTGGGTAAGGCGGTGGATGTTGCGGCCCCCGTCATCGATGGGATTCACCCTCCGCCGGTTCCCCAGGTTCGCAGTCTGGGCGTGCTCCTCAATGCGCAGCTCCGCATGGATCTCCAGGTGGGGGCGGTGGCGAGGAGTGTATTCCGCCAATTACATCTGGTACAGCAGCTTCGGCCATATGTTTCAGACAGTGACTTGGCCACTATCATCCATGCTTTCATTACCACGAGATTGGACTATTATAACGTGCTCTATGTGGGGCTACCCATGGTGACGGTTTGAAGACTGCAGGTAGTGCAGAATGCAGCGGCCCGTCTCCTTACGGGGTTGGGTCGCCGTAAGCACATTACACCAGTGCTCCGGGCTCTGCCCTGGCTGCCTATAGTCTTCCAGGCCCGATTCAAGCTGTTGGTGTTGACCTATACGGTCTTGGTCCGACTTACATGTGGGATTGTCTCACTCCCTGTGCTCTGAAGTGACCCCTGCGGTCTGCCGGGAATGCCCTTCTTGAGGTCCCCCGTGTGGCCAGGGGGGCCACTATGGAGAGGGTGTTTTGGGTGTCAGAACCTAGGCTGTGGAACTCCCTTCCAGCAGAGGCCCAGATGGCCCTGGACCTCCCTTTCTTCTGGCATATAAGAAAGACCTGGCTGTTCCGGCAGGCGTTTGGCAGGAGAGATGGGGTGTAGGGTGGGAGGTGTAGGTTTGGGAGAGGGGAGGGGGGGGTTTGTTGTTTTACTACCTTCTCTTTTAATGTGTTGTTTTTAGTTTTGTATGTTTTTACTTATTTTAGGATCTAAGCTGCCTGGAGCAGGAGAGGCAGGGTAAAAAATTTATTTATTTATTAAAGTAAATAAAAATGTTCAATTAAAAACATATCACCCTCTGTAAACACCTGTGCTTCCTACATTACAGGTCCCGTGGGCACATATGTTACCCATAGATTGTTATTTCTAGTTTGTTCATGTGCCCATGTGGGGGTGGGGTGCCCCCATGAATTACTGTGGACCTTCCACACAACACTGAGGCTCTCGGGTCCTATATTTTATGTCAGTGTTTCTCACACTCATGTCATTTCAAGTTTATTCATGGAGCCCATGTATTGGGTCACCATGGCACCCGCCTCCCTTCCCTGTGCAGTCGCACACACTACTATTCTGGATCTGCCCATGGGTTTCAATGGGACTACTCATATGTATCGCAACCAATAAGAATTCCAGCAGTAAATCATAAAAGAAACGAGGCAGCTGAAAGATTCGTGAATGCTACAAGACTGTCCAATTGGGAGCCCCTTGTTACTTACAATAGTCCTCTATTTGTACTAACTTTTTCAAGCTTACTTTTGGGAGCTGACCCGGTAAGATATCAATCTGAAGTTTCCATCTGGAGGAATGAAAGAGAGGACTCTTTCTGACTCCCAACGCTTGAATCGAATGCAGGGATGAAAGCTCACATCATCCAGAAGCCTTGGATTCTAAATAAAGATAAAGATAAACACAGTAAGCATCTCCAACGTTGGCTAGAAGAGTTAGCACCAATCCAAGCAATTCACCACACACTTTCCTCCCTTTGGTATTCAACATTGGCAGGGGGCTGTACATTTAACTAAACTGCCAGAGAAGTCGCCTTTGCCAGTGCAGAATTACAATCTATATGGGGAACACTGAGCTGCTAGCCAATGAGATGTCAGTACTATGAGCTGGCCAATGGGCTTCTGGCACTGTTCGCTGCTGTGATATATTCTAGGGCCCTGTGCTACAGCTGCTGAGTGGGAACAGCCAATATTTATTTCCCCCCCCAATTTTTACTTCACCCTTACCGAATAGTCCAGGGCAGCTTACATATATATAAAGCAGCACAGAAAAACATATAAAACAGAAAGGAACCCCCCGCCCCCCAAAACCACCTTTCCCCCTCACCTATTTACAACCCCATCCATTCATCTCAAAAACTGTCTCCCCCAAAGCCCCCCGAACCAACCCCTGCCCCCTCACCAAATGTCTCTGTAAACAAAAAAGTCTTGCATCACCTCTGGAAGATGCTCAGGCCTGGGTTCAAACAAGCCTCCAAGGAAAGAGTTCCACAAAACGGGCAGGGACGGAGAATGTCCTCCTGTGCACCCCCGTCCTATGGACAAGCGTAGCAGTTGAAACCTGCAAGAGGGCACTCCCGGCTGACTGCAGAGGTCACCATGGAACATGGTAGGACAGGCGGTCCTTCAGATACGTCAGGCCCAGACAGTTTAGGATTTTAAAGATCAACTCCAGCACCCTGAATTGTGCTCAGAAGACTATCGGCAACTAGTGCAGACTTTGGAGCACCATTGTAATGTGCTCTCTGTGACTTGTCACCGAACGGAGCTGAACTGCTGCGTTCCGCACCAGCTTCTGAACAGTCATCAAGGGCAGTCCCATGAGCATTGCAGTAATCTAGCCTCGAGGTGATGAAAGCATGGACGACACAGTGGCCAAATCTGAGTCAGAAAGAAAAGGCTGCAACCACCTCACCAGGTGGAGTTGGTGAAAGATGCTTCTAGCCACTGCCGCAACCTGAAGATCCAAGTACAGTGAAGGATCCAGAAACACTCCAAAGTTGTGAACCTGATTGACCTGAGGGGGCCACACACCATCAACAACAGGCGTCCCAATCCCCTCCAAGGTCAAAAGGCTGGCTAACCATCATCACCTCAGATTCATCAGGATTCAGCTTCAATCAGCTCACCCACATCCAGTCCTCGACAGCAACCAGGCATTAAGTACCAAGTACCTGTGTCAGAACCACTCAAGAGCACTGCTGCCAGATACCAATCATGTCAACAATATCTTGTGATCAACTGTATCAAAGGTCGCAGAAAGATCTAACAAAATCAACAGGGTAGAATTTCTTTTCTCAATCTCTAGGCACAGATCATTGACCAAGGTCCACAAGCACAGTCTGTGCCATAGCTAGGATGAAAACCTGACTGAAACTGGTCCAGGAATCCAACAGCATCACGAGAAGCCTGGAGCCGCCAGGCAACCACCCACCCAATAACCGTCCTTTAAAATGGAAGGTTAGAGACAGGCTGATACCTGGGTGGGAAGTCAGTGTTCAAATATAGTTTTAGGCAGGGACTGGACAACTGACATTTTAAGGGTTTCCAACATCCTGCTGGGGGTGGGGACATGAGTATGGAGGAAGAGAGTGGGCAAGATTATCATGGCTNAGTGACCCCTGCGGTCTGCCGGGAATGCCCTTCTTGAGGTCCCCCGTGTGGCCAGGGGGGCCACTATGGAGAGGGTGTTTTGGGTGTCAGAACCTTGGCCCTGGACCTCCCTTTCTTCTGGCATATAAGAAAGACCTGGCTGTTCCGGCAGGCGTTTGGCAGGGGAGATGGGGTGTAGGGTGGGAGGTGTAGGTTTGGGAGAGGGGAGGGGGGGGTTTGTTGTTTTACTACCTTCTCTTTTAATGTGTTGTTTTTAGTTTTGTATGTTTTTACTTATTTTAGGATCTAAGCTGCCTGGAGCAGGAGAGGCAGGGTAAAAAATTTATTTATTTATTAAAGTAAATAAAAATGTTCAATTAAAAACATATCACCCTCTGTAAACACCTGTGCTTCCTACATTACAGGTCACGTGGGCACATATGTTACCCATAGATTGTTATTTCTAGTTTGTTCATGTGCCCATGTGGGGGTGGGGTGCCCCCATGAATTACTGTGGACCTTCCACACAACACTGAGGCTCTCGGGTCCTATATTTTATGTCAGTGTTTCTCACACTCATGTCATTTCAAGTTTATTCATGGAGCCCATGTATTGGGTCACCATGGCACCCGCCTCCCTTCCCTGTGCAGTCGCACACACTACTATTCTGGATCTGCCCATGGGTTTCAATGGGACTACTCATATGTATCGCAACCAATAAGAATTCCAGCAGTAAATCATAAAAGAAACGAGGCAGCTGAAAGATTCGTGAATGCTACAAGACTGTCCAATTGGGAGCCCCTTGTTACTTACAATAGTCCTCTATTTGTACTAACTTTTTCAAGCTTAATTTTGGGAGCTGACCCGGTAAGATATCAATCTGAAGTTTCCATCTGGAGGAATGAAAGAGAGGACTCTTTCTGACTCCCAACGCTTTAATCGAATGCAGGGATGAAAGCTCACATCATCCAGAAGCCTTGGATTCTAAATAAAGATAAAGATAAACACAGTAAGCATCTCCAACGTTGGCTAGAAGAGTTAGCACCAATCCAAGCAATTCACCACACACTTTCCTCCCTTTGGTATTCAACATTGGCAGGGGGCTGTACATTTAACTAAACTGCCAGAGAAGTTGCCTTTGCCAGTGCAGAATTACAATCTATATGGGGAACACTGAGCTGCTAGCCAATGAGATGTCAGTACTATGAGCTGGCCAATGGGCTTCTGGCACTGTTCGCTGCTGTGATATATTCTAGGGCCCTGTGCTACAGCTGCTGAGTGGGAACAGCCAATATTTATTTCCCCCCCCAATTTTTACTTCACCCTTACCGAATAGTCCAGGGCAGCTTACATATATATAAAGCAGCACAGAAAAACATATAAAACAGAAAGGAACCCCCCGCCCCCCAAAACCACCTTTCCCCCTCACCTATTTACAACCCCATCCATTCATCTCAAAAACTGTCTCCCCCAAAGCCCCCCGAACCAACCCCTGCCCCCTCACCAAATGTCTCTGTAAACAAAAAAGTCTTGCATCACCTCTGGAAGATGCTCAGGCCTGGGTTCAAACAAGCCTCCAAGGAAAGAGTTCCACAAAACGGGCAGGGACGGAGAATGTCCTCCTGTGCACCCCCGTCCTATGGACAAGCGTAGCAGTTGAAACCTGCAAGAGGGCACTCCCGGCTGACTGCAGAGGTCACCATGGAACATGGTAGGACAGGCGGTCCTTCAGATACGTCAGGCCCAGACAGTTTAGGATTTTAAAGATCAACTCCAGCACCCTGAATTGTGCTCAGAAGACTATCGGCAACTAGTGCAGACTTTGGAGCACCATTGTAATGTGCTCTCTGTGACTTGTCACCGAACGGAGCTGAACTGCTGCGTTCCGCACCAGCTTCTGAACAGTCATCAAGGGCAGTCCCATGAGCATTGCAGTAATCTAGCCTCGAGGTGATGAAAGCATGGACGACACAGTGGCCAAATCTGAATCAGAAAGAAAAGGCTGCAACCACCTCACCAGGTGGAGTTGGTGAAAGATGCTTCTAGCCACTGCCGCAACCTGAAGATCCAAGTACAGTGAAGGATCCAGAAACACTCCAAAGTTGTGAACCTGATTGACCTGAGGGGGCCACACACCATCAACAACAGGCGTCCCAATCCCCTCCAAGGTCAAAAGGCTGGCTAACCATCATCACCTCAGATTCATCAGGATTCAGCTTCAATCAGCTCACCCACATCCAGTCCTCGACAGCAACCAGGCATTAAGTACCAAGTACCTGTGTCAGAACCACTCAAGAACACTGCTGCCAGATACCAATCATGTCAACAATATCTTGTGATCAACTGTATCAAAGGTCGCAGAAAGATCTAACAAAATCAACAGGGTAGAATTTCTTTTCTCAATCTCTAGGCACAGATCATTGACCAAGGTCCACAAGCACAGTCTGTGCCATAGCTAGGATGAAAACCTGACTGAAACTGGTCCAGGAATCCAACAGCATCACGAGAAGCCTGGAGCCGCCAGGCAACCACCCACCCAATAACCGTCCTTTAAAATGGAAGGTTAGAGACAGGCTGATACCTGGGTGGGAAGTCAGTGTTCAAATATAGTTTTAGGCAGGTACTGGACAACTGACATTTTAAGGGTTTCCAACATCCTGCTGGGGGTGGGGACATGAGTATGGAGGAAGAGAGTGGGCAAGATTATCATGGCTCCCTTGTAAGAGGAGTGGGTACATGCATGGGGGTAGAGGGTGGGAGGGAATGACATGGTCTCCCTGTTAGGAGGGGGCATATGTGCATGGGGAAATGGGGTGGGGGAAGAGATTTTTTCCCTACCTGCTGTTTCTATAGCACTGACTCTGGGGGTGTTGGGCTCAGGAGACCCTCTCTGGTTGTCCACCTCCCATGGTCTTTGTGGGCCCTTTGAGTGGTATTATTTTTGCAGGATGGAGACAGATAATTGGGTGCTGGGGGGAGCCTGTTTGGAGGGGAAGGGGGCAGCTGTTAGGGTGGGCACAGGGAGGTATGGCAGGGGAGACTTGGTGTATGTCCCTTTGTCCCACTCTCCCCATTTTAGGATATCTGGGGGGGGGGAGTGTGTCAGGTCAGTAGGGCCCCCGCTTGTAGGCTGATGCGGCACCAAGTACCCGCCTGGCACCATCTGGGACAAAACAACAGTACCGGATGCCTCATCCAGCCAGGTCTCCGTAACGCATACAAGGTCGATGGCCTCATCCTGAATTAAATCACAGGTTTTATTAACCACCAGCCTCACATTGAGTAGCATCAGTGTACATATATCTTGGTCTTTTAGAGGTATCTGGTGCCTGACTCTCCCAACATGGAGTGTGTCCACTTGGGGAAAGAGAAGAGCCCTCCTTACTGACGGGTATGAGTGGTTTTCTTTTTTTTTTGACAAAGAAAAGCTTTATTGTTCTATTATTCATAATACATAGCTTTTGGTTGTTGGAAAAGAGAATGGGTGAATAATTACAAGAGTGGGTTACAAATATTTTGTCACTGTTTTTTCCCCCTTTTTAAACATTAAAACTTAAACATGGTAAATCAAACTATTTGCCAAACAGTATCCTCCTGGTGGGTTGTGTGTCTGTTTGTCCTTTTATAATTTAATGTCTTAAAGTGCATAGTCCACTATATAGGACTTCGCTTCTTTTGTTAGTGTATAGCCTTGGACGGCTTCTATGCAGGTATACCATCTTGTTGTGAATTTTTTGTAACTGTCTTCCAAGTTTGCTGAGATCTTTTCCATTGAGTACATGTACCACATTCATTTTATCCATTCTGTCTCAGATACGTCTCTTGCATTTTCCCCATTTTGGGCTATTATGTTAAGTCCAGCTATGGCCATTAGTTTGCAGGTGTCTTGGTGGTAGTTCATTAGTGGTATGTTTGGGTAAATTCCCAGTAGAGCTGTTTCTGCACGGAATGGTATTGTTAGCCCTGCAGCTTTTTTCATGTAACCCCATATTATGTGCCAGAAAGGTTGTATTCTAGGACATTTCCACCAGCAGTGGAAATAGGTCTCCACAATCTCACCAGCAGAGTCCTGGATTGAATCTGGACAGTGCCCTGCAGTGTTGTGGGGTAAGGTAGTATCTCAATGTTAACTTTATTTGGGGTTCTTTAATTTCTAGTGAGCTTGCACAATTGTGCATGTGCTGCCAAATTTGCTCTATTTGGTTTTCATCAATTTTTTTCCCTAGGTCTTTTTCCCATTTTGCAATGTAAGGGGGTCTGTTTACTCACCCCGATCGGAACCAATGCTCCATAGATCCTCACAATCGTTCCCTTGTTTGGCGAATTATGTTGGGTTTTTTCCCTATCAGTATAAAAGTTTTTTAGTTGCAAGTACTGAAAGACATTTATTTTTGTTTGGGTTTAACCTTCTAGTTCTTGGAGTGTGATAAGTTTATCTCTTTGGAATAGCTGCTCCGTGTGCTTGATGCCACATTTGGTAAGTAGTTTACGAAGTACTGTGGCTAGTTTATTATCCATTGATTTTGGGGTATTTAGTGGAGAGAATGGAGAGGCAAGCATAGATATTTTCATTTGTTTTAGGGTCTGGTGCCAGTATTGTATGGCTGTGTGGGCGAAGGGATGGATGGATAGCTTGTTGGCACAAAACAGTGATCTGCTGGTTAGTAACTTCTGAAAGTTGGATATGGTCAATATCTGTCTATTTCTGTATTTGTCGAAGGGTGAAGCCAGTATTTAAGTGCCCTGAGGGATGCTGCTTTGAAATACAAGTGTATGTCTGGCATGTTGATCCCGCCGTTATCTTTTCTTCTAGATAAGATGGTTTTGCTAATTCTGTGTTTTTTCCCTTTCCAGATTGCTTCAAGAAGGGTGCGCGGATTGGGAGGGCCATTGCTTTATAAAGTATTTCTGGCAGTGCGATAATTTTAAATAGATTAACATTGCCTAGCCATGAGGTTTTGAGTTGCCTCCAGGTCACTGCCTCTGTGCAAATCTGGTTTAGTATACTAGGATAGTTTACCTTGAAGAGCTTTTCATGGTCTCTGGTAATATTCACTCCTAGATATCTGAATTAGGTTTTTGCTATTGTGAAAGGTATGTTTTTTTCAATAGCCATTCTGTCGTCTTTGTTTTTTGCTATTATCAGTGCTTGGGATTTATGATAATTGATTATACCCTGATAGCTTACTAAATTGTTCTATTAAAAGAAGGATCTTTGGTACCGTTTTCTGCGTTTGTGTTAGGTAGATGAGCATATCATCTGCAAATAGGGAGATTTTGTGTTGTGTAGAGCTTATTTGTATTTCCAGTATTTCTTGTTCTCCTTCTGTCCCGTCAGTGCTCCGCACGGGTAGCTCTGCGTGTGGCCGACAGGAGGCAGAAGAAGAATTCAATGTGCGCATGTGCAGCTACCCTCCTCTTCAGTCGAAACTTCTGCCTTCGGCTGTTCAGGAGGCGAGCCATCGGGCTCCTGCAAATAATAAAAAACAAGAAAAGAAAGACGTGAGTGAAGCCCTGGTTAGGGATACCAGGCAGAGCGGCGCCGGTTTAAAAAGAAAAAAACAACAACAAAAAAAACCAAAACCCGGAGAGAGAGGCTGCCGCGCAAACCGCCCGGGAGCTCTCTCGGGGCCGGCGGGGAGTAGCCCAGTCACTCTACCCCACCCCCCACCACCCCAGCCAAGAGAACGGGGGTCAAGCCGCTCCAGGTTGCCACGCAAAGCGCCCGGGAACCTGTTTGAAGGGATCGGGGGAAATCAGAGTCCCTTCCCCCCCCACCCGCTCACGCAACCGCTCACGGAGAGCGAGTCGGGCCGCGCAGTGCCGGTGCCACCTCAGACAATCGTGGACACCGTGAGTAGGCCAGTGGGCCATATTAGTTAAAGCTTCAGGGCTACTAGACAGCCCTATCCCCCCCCCCCCCTCGGGCTAGCCAGCCTTAGCATGGAGGGAACGCAGGGGACTGAGCTGTCTGAGACAGCGCAGGGCCAGGGAGCCCCAGCCATGGATGTAGGGGCTCTGGCTGCATCCATTGAAAAGATGCAAAAATCCATAGACAGGCTGTGGGAGTTGCAGGGCAAAGGCCCTGGCATCCCCTCCCCTGCTGCCCCGATTGCAAAAAAAGCGGGAAAATCCACTGGCAAAGCAGGGAAGAGGGGCAAGCGGCCACCAGGGGGCGCCATTACGAATCTTCTCAGATCCCCACAGCACTCTTCTGATGGGAGTGATTCTGAGGTGCTAGCCAAGAGGCCTAGGGAGCAAGACCAGTCAGGCCTGGGCCTAGAGTCAGAGGGTGAATCTGACCAGGACTGGGAGGATCTGGATGACCAGCCCTCCGCAGACTACACTGACCCCAGAGATAAACAGAGACAATTCCCCTTCGCCTGCAGGGATGAGTTTATAATGCAAGTGATTAAGACACTGAAACTGGTTGAGAAGCCCCCCAAGGAGGCCTCATCAGACTCACAAGAGGAGGATAATAGGGATTACATTCCTTCGGTCCATGGCAGAGACTCGGGGGCTCCGTTAGATAAGGCATTTGAGAAACTCATATTGGAGGAGTGGAAGCAACCCGATAAACCAAAGAGGATGAATAAGATTCAATCCTCTTTATATGCTCTCTCCAGAAAAAAGGAACCATTGCTAAAAAACCCAAAGGTTGATGCAGCAGCGGTCTCTGTGGCTAAGCAAACTGTGTTCCCCACAGAAGGGGATTGTTATCCTAAGGATGCCACGGATAGGGGCATAGAAACTTCCTTACGAAGGGGTCTAGACTGTTCCTCCACGGCAATGAGGGTGAATCTCATCTCTTCCTATGTGGCCAGAGCTTTATTGGCATGGACCCAGGAAGCACATGACCCTAATATTTCTGACAGAAGGGCTCAGATTCTTGCTGCTCGTATTAATCTAGCAACAGCCTTCCTTGCTGATGCTACAGTGGACGCCATGGCTTGGTCCGCAAGGGCGGTGTCAACAGCAGTAGCTGGTAGGCGTAAATTATGGCTCAGAACCTGGCAGGGAGACCCAACTGCAAAGAACTTGCTCTCTGCCTCCCCCTATAAAGGTTTCAAGTTATTTGGTGTATGCCTAGACAGTGTCCTCGCAGACGCCAATGATAAAGCAAAGCAAAGAAACCTACAGCAAATGGTGACAAGAAAGTCTTCCTTTCGGACCCCTTACTTCAAGAGCAGAGGGGGATACAGTGCGGGGTATAACCTTTTTCGTCGACAAGGGCAGTACAGGTTCGATCAGCCAAACCGTTTCAATTCCCGCAGAGGGTCTAGAGGCCAGGGGCCCAGACAGGACAAGCAACGCCCTAGACCTTTCACTCAACCAAAAAAGCATGATGCATGACTGGGCCGGGCCCATACAAGTAGGGGGCAGGCTTCAACATTTCTCCAATTGCTGGGCAGATTCAATATCAGATGCCTGGGTACTGGACTGTGTCACTCACGGCTACAACATAGATCTAAAAGGAATTCCACAACAGGGTTTTATCGCATCCCCACGCTCTACAAAACCTCAAAAGCACCACGCAATGCTCCAGGAGATACAGAGACTCCTCTCCATCGGGGCAGTGGAACACGTACCCCCGAACCAGAGGGGTGTAGGCTTATATTCCATCCTCTTCCTAGTGCCCAAAAAGGAAGGGACCTGGAGAGCGGTGCTGGACCTAAAGTCGCTCAACAAATCAGTGAAATATCAACGTTTCAAAATGGAGACAGTCTCCACGATTTGTCAGGTCATCAAGAACGGCGACTGGTTAGCGGCCTTGGACCTCCAGGATGCGTATCTGCATGTCCCAATAGCAGACAACCATCGCCAGTGGCTGAGGTTCTGCTATCAGGGGAACCATTACCAGTTCAGGGCTCTACCATTCGGCCTCTCGTCAGCGCCGAGAACGTTCACCAAGGTCCTGATTCCCTTGATCGCAAATCTTCGGAAGGAAGGAGTCCATATCTACCCTTACCTCGACGATCTGCTCATCAGGGCCCACTCCAGGGAGAGGTCCATGGCAGACGTAGCGAAGACAATCAACTATCTAGAGAACCATGGTTTCCTAGTCAACAAGGCAAAGAGCCACTTGATCCCAACGCGGCAACTACAACACCTAGGAGTACTTATAGATACTTCCTTAGGCACCGCACGCATACCTCTGGACAGACAACGACGCATCAGGAGGATGGTGACCCAGCTGACAGGTCAACCCCGAGCAAGGTTGAAACGCCTAGCGCAGTTGCTAGGTCTGTTAGTATCCTGCACCAAGCAAGTGCAATGGGCGCGCTTCCATCTTCGCCCCTTGCAGCAGCTGCTCAGGCCTATGCAAAAAGAGCTTACGAATGGTCTGAATCCATGGGTCCAAATTCCAAGAGGTTTTCAAAGCTCAATGTCCTGGTGGTTAGGAGACACAACGTTCAGCTCCGGAACTTCACTGGCGGATCCCCCTCGCATAGTCGTAACAACGGACGTCAGCCTGACGGGCTGGGGAGCCCAGATAGGGGCCTCATCGATCCAAGGTGTGTGGTCTCCCATAGAGCGAACCCGGCACATCAATTTTCTGGAACTCAGGGCCATTCGCCTAGCACTAATACAGCTGGCTCCCAGCATACGGAATTCACACATACTGATCTACACCGACAACACGACGGCAAAGGCCTATATCAATCATCAAGGGGGATCCAGGGCACAGGCACTTCATCGGGAGGCGGTGAAATTGTTCACCTGGGCTCAACACAATCTCCTATCAATAAAAGCTCTACACATAAGAGGTTCAGACAACATCCAGGCGGACTGGTTGAGTCGTCAAACACTGGACCCACACGAGTGGCATCTGCACCCGGAAGTATTCCAGTCTGTGACGAGGAGGTTCGGGCAACCAGTGATGGACTTGTTTGCAAGCAACCAATCCAAACAAGTGCAAAGCTACATGGCAAAGTATGCGGACGGGGACGCGGAGGCGGTGGATGCACTCAACCAACAGTGGCCAAAGGACCTGCTGTATGCTTTTCCACCGATACCGTTAATATCCAGGACGGTGATCAAGATCTTCAGGGAGCAAGCTCACGTGATTCTGATTGTTCCGTTCTGGCCACGAAGGCCATGGTTTTCCGATCTGGTGGAACTGAGCTTGGAGACCCCATTCCGTCTTCCATTAAGACCGGACCTGCTCTCCCAGGGTCCTCTCTGGTGCGAAAACATTGCCATTCTACAGCTGACAGCATGGCACTTGAACGCACAGCGTTGAGAGCACAGGGCTATTCAGAGGCTGTCTTGAGCACCTTACAGCAAGCTAGACGCCCGGCCACCAGAAGGGCCTATGGATCCTCCTGGAAGACTTTTGCTCACTGGGCAAGCAACAAAGGGGTGGATCCTACACAAGCTGGGGTGCAGGACATTCTACAATTCCTTCAAGAGGGTTTAGAGAAAGGTCTGAGACCCAATACATTGGCTCGCCAGTCGGCAGCCATTGCTTCCGTATTGCAGTCCATTTCCCACAAGAAGATTTTGCCACATAGACATATTAGGCAATTTCTACGGGCGGCACGTAATATCTCTCCGCCAGTAGTACACAGATGCCCGTCGTGGAACCTTAGCCTGGTTCTGGATGCACTCACGAGGGCCCCGTTTGAGCCCATGCAACATGTATCTTTATATATATTGACACTTAAGGTCGTTTTCCTAGTGGCGGTTACATCCGCCCGAAGGATTTCTGAACTTGGAGCTCTATCAATAGATGAAAATTACTGTTCATTTAGTGAGCAGTCTGTCACTCTTAGACTAGATGAGGCATTCATCCCTAAGGTGAACTCTACCTTTCACAGGGCTCAGGAGTTAATCTTGCCATCTTTCTGCCCTAAGCCCTCTCACCCTAGGGAAAAAGTCTGGCATACCTTAGATCTCAGGAGAGCCCTTAAGATATACATTAACAGGACTCAGGGAATCAGATCTACTTCTGCCCTGTTCATTAACATTAGGCCTAGTTACAGGGGTAAAAAGGCTTCTAAGGTGCTAATCTCCAAATGGGTGAAACAATGCATAATGGAAGCCTATAGGGCTAAGAACAAGGTTCCTCCCTTACAGATATGGGCTCACTCAGTCAGGGGCGCTGCCACTTCTCAGGCCTTCAAAGCTAGGGCATCCTACGAGGAGATATGCAGGGCGGCAACCTGGTCCTCCCCGCATACCTTCGTCAAGCACTACAAATTGGACGTTTTCAAGTCCGCGGATGCCGCGTTTGGCAGGAGGGTCTTGCAGGCGGTTCTGGAGGTTCCCAGGGCTGTTTGCTCCCACCCATAGTTTCCGGGCTCGGGTACATCCCGTGCGGAGCACTGACAGGGGACAGAAGGAGAAACAAAAATTGGTCACCTACCTCGGTGAATTTGTTTCTCTTCTTTTTCACCTGTCAGTGCTCCGGCCCTCCCTGTCAAACAGCTCTTACCTGGATGGGGAGTCATGTTCCAATACCTTATTTTATCTGCCAGCTTAATGTTCCCTGACTTTGTTCCACTTCAGTGGTGTTAGTTGACAACTCTCATAGAATGTTGGGTTTTCAGTTCAGACCGTAGTTTTTTCTCAGTTCAAGTTACAATTATAGTCTGTTTAGGCCCCTAAGGGGCATGATCATTAATGAGTGTGTATGAGTTTTCCAGACAAAGGACACTATCCTCGGCTTGGTCATCGACTGAAGAGGAGGGTAGCTGCACATGCGCACATTGAATTCTTCTTCTGCCTCCTGTCGGCCACGCGCAGAGCTACCCGTGCGGAGCACTGACAGGTGAAAAAGAAGAGAAACAAATTCACCGAGGTAGGTGACCAATTTTTGTTTCTTGACGTATGGCACATGCCAGTAATTCTAGGGTTATATTGAAGAGTAGGGGAGAAAGGGGACATCCCTGTCTTGTGCCTCTGGTTAAGTAGAAGGGTTGAGAGAGGTTACTGTTTATTAGTAGTTGGGGTTAAGGTTTAGAGCCTTAATTGATTTTAGTTTTCTTTAAGATGGAATGGCATACTGGCAAATTAATTTGCATAATTTGCAGGCTATGGTTAATTTGCATCATTTATTTTGCTTGCAGTCAACTAGACTTCCATCTTGTAGAATTTGGGTTTCCTGCCTGCAGAGTTTGGAAGACACTTTTGTAGAATACACGGGGCTTTGATCATAGATGTTTACACTGCATGTCTACCAGCTGAACAGATACCAGCTGGTGATGGAAATGAAAATCTTTCCTTTTTATCCCATTGTGTCCTCTGCACACTAATGAAATTTCTGAACATTGAGAATAATTTTAGTTTCCACATCCATTCTGTTCCCTGCCCTGTGACTGCCACTAAGGTGGTAAAATGTGTTGCTGTTGGTTTTAATATAGATGTCTGTTAAACCATTGAAAGGAAGAGACTGCTAGCTAGAGCCGAAATGAGTAGCAAGTTTGTTATTTATGGGTATTGTTTACACGTCCAGGTAGCTGTTTGAATATCTGCATAATCCATGCAACCAAAATGGATTTGGGGGTATTCCAGGTTGTTGGTTTTTTTTGGGTGTGTGTGTGTGTGTTCTAGTTTAGTTGTTTCAGCTGCACCATTGCCCAAGTACAATGGCACAAATATTGCCAAAAGGACTAAAATTAAAATACAGAAATAACTAAACCAAAAGATATACCTGATGAAGCGCAAACGAGTATTGGTTATTACTAGGGTTGCTGAACATGCTTTTTCCAGGATACTCATGAAAAATACATTGGCGCTGTCCTGCAACATGTATTTTTCATGAGCGTCTTCGAAAAACGTGCATATCTGGCAGCGCTAATTATTACCCAAACTGGTTCAGGCAGTGTAGAATCAATGGATTCACTCATTTTTTCCAGGTACCTATTTCAGCCTTGCTGATAATGTTTACAGCCCAGGGACGCAACCAACCTAGTGATAAAGGAAGAGGTGAGAGGCTAACGTTACTAACCTACTGCGAGATGTTCATGTTGCTCAGAAAGGACCAAACAATATTTTTTTTAATTTGATGCATTATTTTCATTTTCACATGACTGGAAACTCCGCAAGAGCATTCAGCTCAATCACAAAGCAGCTAGGCTATTCTCCATATGTTCTGAAGCATTCAAAACACCAGTTGGACATTGCTAAATGGTTTACTAGTATAGGGGAGACACAAACTGTGATGTTTAAATTGCCAACTGTGCTGCTATATTTACCATGAAAGAGAGGGAGAGATCAGGCATTCCTGCCAGTTTAATGCAGGAATCGATGACACCTTGGATTTCTGCGAAGACTGTGGAACCTGGTCAAAAGAGCAGAGAGAGGAGCAAGTGATTTAGGACAGTTAAGCAGATAGATCTATACCCTGTAAATGAGTCAGTGCACAGAACACAGTGTTGTGGATACAATACTGTCTCTACCACACAACCATGGCGTGGCATTTCAGCTGACCTGCAATAGCGACAGCATGCCCTCCATGCCAGTTCCAACCCAGATGAACGCACCATAAGGAATCTCTTTGGTTAAGGTAGAGATGCATTTGTACCCTTTTCAGGATGAAGAGCACAACGAATCTTAACACACCACAAAGCCAGAAAATGAAGAGTTAAGATTAGGCTATACCTTGTACAGCTGATCAGTTCTTGTCTGGAAGCCCTAGCCCAGACTGACTACCCTTTTCTTTCATAGCTATAAAATGTAGGGGCCCCAAAGTGATCCTGCTCTTAAAAACCCAGGTCAGTGAACTAGTCGCACAAAGAGATTCCACAAGTCAAATATGCACTCGGCCTAGCTGCATCCCTTCCTTCTCCAATATATGTACTCCTAATTTCCTAGTCTAGGCAGTACCAAGTGCCCCTACATAGTTCTTTTTAATGTTACTGATATGTTAAGGGAAATTCAGTTCACGTACTTTGCACCTTTCATGGTCTAGAGGATTTTAGCACCCAGTACTCACACCAACACTTGAAGCTAATCTACCCAGTTTGAAAGCTGCTATTCTATGCTAGATTATAAAACACTGGTTCTAGCCCTAACAGTTTGAGATAAAAAGGCAGTGAAGGAAGACTTAAATATTCATTTAACTGAAAAAAAAGAAAGGAAGAGGAGGGGGGAACCTCCCCCCCTCAAATCACACATTAGTGATGTAACTGAAATGACTGAGGATTTATCAGGACTAGTTTCATGGTACATCATTTGAGAAACTCAGTGCTCATTTAAAAAAAAAATATATTAGGGACCCCTAAGGGTGCAGAAAATGAACACTAGAACAGCCTGCATTTGATTCTTCTTCCAGATGGAAAGATGCTTATGGAATAGTCTTCAAAATCTGCAAGCTAATTTCCAGTAGTTTGTTTGTTTGTGTTAATTTTCTATCCTGTATTTAGGTGAAGGAGACCAGGGATTGTTTAACAGGAACTGGAGCCAGCCATTCTAGTGAAGATAAACACCAACCAACTTTTTAAAGGAGCATTCTTCTGCTGTTACAACAAGGCAAAACAACAATAATAATATTTTTTATTTTTTATATAGAACCTGCCTGCCATGGCACTTGGAGTGCTTCACATAGAACTAATTAACACAACTTTTAATCCTCACAACCACCCTGTGAGGTCAACAAGAAGGGTAAGTGGTAATTATTTTCTTTTCATCAAGGTGAGAAGTCAAGAAACCTGTAGATTGTGAGTGTGAAAGACTTGGATAGGAAGCGAAGGTATAACAGGCACTTAAATCTTTGGCTTTTAAGAAATATTTGAAATGTACTAGTATATAAATGCAGGCTATTTCTGAAAACTAATAGCTTGCTGAGGTGAGTGACCCAAATCCCTTTTTCTGTATTTTTTGTAACTTTAAGAGGAAGGGATGCTCTTCTAACGGTGTACACTACACTTTTATAGAGCAAACAATGAGAACACTTGATCTCTTTGAACATTTCATTCTGCTGATGGTCGTATACAGCTTTAGACAAACCAATCCAGCGGTTCACAGCTGACTTACCAGATTTGTCTATAATAGCATCTATTTCTTCTATCACATCAAAGTAGGCTTCGTTGTTTGTGTATTTTACAACTGCTCTTCGCCAAGGAATGTTGGACAGCTGTCCAGTAGGAAGTGTGTCACCCATGTTACTACTGCCTTGAAGATACAGAAGATTCAGAACAAAGAAATCCATTAAGGGTGAGAAAGCAAAGTTTGAGATTGTTTATTGGTTAGAAAAAAAATGAAGATTAAGCTCAAGAACTATAAACCTTAGACCTCAGCATAATGTGGTTCCACTGAAGGATGCCCGAGAAAGATGCAGACTAGCACCCCAAGCTTTCATTTTCTGCATCTCTCAAATTCCAATAAAGTCAATAGGAGCTTTTGAGGTTCAAAAGCTCATACAGGATTAGACACCAAGCAGTCAGGCTCTGAATGAAAAGGTTATTATCCTTACACATTAATGTAAGTGAATTACATTTAGGAGTACTTCATAAATAACCAAATGTCTTAATTGTACCTGTGATAGAATTGACGACAGAGCGCAGAATTGTGGGAGGCTTAATCAACTCTTTTAAGATGTTCGACTCAGTTGCCAATGGAAAGCCATTGTCTAACATTTCTTCTAGAAGCTCATACACAATAACCACATTGTCCTTAATTGCAGTCTCTGAACATTCACCAAAGTAATCCTAAACAAATCAGAGAACACAAAAAGGAGAAAAGATTCAGTCATGTTATAAGTTTTTTGTTTTGTTTTTTGTTTAAATTTTGCTTTTAAAAAGTCAAACTTCTAAGGAATATGCTTGGTACTATTAAAATACATCTTTAACTTAGATAGCCGTTATAAAAAGGTATAATCCAGATACACAGCTTTTGATCACTGTCCAGTTTTCTGTTATCATAGGATTATTCCAAGTTCAATACTTCAGTGCTATTCTTTGCATCTGTCAATTAATCTTCGTCTCCATTATGGTAAGCATTTGCTGATTGTTGTGTTACAAATCAAGTGTAGCTTCAGTTGTTTGTTGGCAATCAAAATAACATGAACAATAAAACCTCTTATTAAAAGGAGGAGCATTCTGTAAGTTTATTTTAAAAACAAATATAAAGTATGAGTTTACCGAGAGATAGCCATCAGTTAAACAGGGAAAAATACCAATCAAAACAAACCTTTTGCAAAACCGTATAAGCCAATTCATTAAAAAAATCTCAGACTGCAAGAGGGATCAATTTTGTTTGGGGTTAACTTATTCTTTAAAACTAAGAACTTGCGCAAAGCATCTCTCTGGAACTATTTGAAATGTTACAGGGTTTATCACAAGACAGACCTGGAAAGTGTCAGCTACACGATGTAGGAATTCAATTACAAAGAGAGGTGGCACTTCTGTCTGTATGACAGACACAAAAAAGATTTTCTCTCTGTAGATGCTGATGAGGTAGTGGTGAGGAGTTGAGATGACAGGAGGCACATTTTCAACGTCGGCAGCTTTCTCCTGAGCTTCAAAGAAATAGTCACACACAGATTGGCTCACTACGCTCTTCCAGTGCTTCTCCAAGAATATATCACCAGAACAGTTTATAAGAAACAGACTGTGGATCATTTTCTGTTGGAGAGACATTCATACAAGTTAAACAACAACAAGTGATTTCAAAATGTAACATTATTTCCTGCTGCTTCACTGCAGTATGTTTTAAATTCACAGTACACACCAGGGGGAAACAATGCTGGCGAATATACAAATAAATTTGGCTGTGCCGCACTAAGGTCATTTCATTTGTTTAATAAGAGATACCCGCCCACCATGGCAACATTTTACTGTCTTACTTTTTTTTTTTAATATATAAAAGTTAGATGTAGACAAAATAGTTCAGGTGATCTTTTCTATTGGATCAACTCCTGATGGCAAAAGCATTGCAAGCTTTCGTGCCACACAGGGGCCTTCTTCAGGCTGGTATGTAATAACTCAGAAAGAGGGTGACCAATTTTGAAAGGCAAGACCAATACATGAAAAAACAAGTTGTAAAGAAATCTAAATGCAGTCTGTGATTGGTGCAAACAAGCCAGCAGTAAGACAGGGATAGTGGGGAAATGAAAAACGGTGGTACTTGAAAGAATTTTCCCAGGAGATGAGACCAGCAGGAAATGGATCACTCAGTTGTGACCGGTTTTGCACTTCTCTGAAGCAACTAAAGCTGGCTGGTGACAGAGACAGGATGCTGGGCTGATGGATAATTGGTCTGTCCTAGTAAGACACTTCTTAATGACGGGGCAATTCATTTATTAATGCTATTATGGCCACCAGGACAATTATCAATTGGTAAAGGCATTATTTCATGCAGTCACAGTAAAATTTTAATTTAAAAGCCAAATCATAAACAGGATTCTTCAAGCAATTCTTCGAAGCCTTTGATATTTCACAACATTGGGAGAATGCGACTCTTATTCAAAGGCAACCATGCACTTTATTGCAATGGTCACTAAAACATCACATCCCAACATTAATGGCATGTTTTCACACCTGTGCTCTGTCACCTTAAAGTCTCTTTGCCCCTAACAGACCTCATTTAAAAAAAATAAAAAAAATAAAAGTAAATAAAAACAAGATTAAGCATAATCAAAACGAATACTTGAGTAAAATCATTTGTCTTACTGGAACTTTCCAAGTAAGCAACAGTCGCATCTGTTTTCACCAGTGCACTGTGAGCAGTAAGAAGAAACTGAAAAAGGGGCAGGGCAGAGCTACTTTACACGCCCACCCACACTTCTGCTGGTCTTGGAAGCAAAGGATTATTGCACCTGAGCGGCTCTGCAACAAGCACTGCTTTGAGAGTATGGTTCCACAAGGCACAGCAACAAAACAGAAGCTCCTAGATATGAATACAGTCCCCCCCCCCTCTTTCTCTCTCTCACACACACACACACACACACTACAGGTATGTAGTTTTACATTATTTTCTATATTGTGGGGTGACTAAAGTTCCCAGCTCCAAGAGCAGTGTAGCGAAATCTTCACACGGCTGAGTGAGTCACAAAGAGACACACCTCTCCTGCTTTGTGATTGACCCAGTGGAGCCAGGGATCTGAGGTCCTGGCTACTAAGATTAGGTGAAGTAGCGGCAGTTCAGCTGCTGAGACTTGAGTGTAACAAAGTCAGACTCGGGGCCATTAAGGCAGAGCAGAGCCCAGGACCAGCCCTTGCTGAGAACCACGCTTGAACTGACCAAGAGCTGCATCTGGTTCCCGAGCCAGTTTGACCACCCTTGCTATACAGTACAAATAAAGCTGTGAAGAGCTAAAGCAATTAATATTTCAGGGATTCTAGGGTTGTGGGGCTGGGGAGAACACCCCTCAGCTATGTTTTCCTAAGAGAAGCCATTGAAAACAGACTTTTAATTTAGTTGGGAGACTACGGGAAGTTGGCACTGGGATGGCAGAAAGACACAAATATTTACACAGTTAAGTCTAGAGGCTTATGGTCCCACCAAAAAGGTTTTTAAAATCCAAGACACTACATAAGTCTGATGTCCCGCTAGTGGAGGAAATGTAATCTCAGACAGTCTGTTCAGGCAATTTAGAGGTCTGCTCATTATGCCAAAGGTCTAAGTTACTTGTCATTCTCCAACATGGCAGAGACTTTTCCACACTGACAAAACATCAAGGCTAAACGGTTTGGTTCTCAATGGCTGCAAAAGACAACTAGTAATTTTTTAAGGATCCAGATGAAAAAGAATCCTACAAACACTACCACAGTGACTGGTTTGTATAATGCTATCTGCACCTTGCTAAGAGCCTGTGACTAGAGTCTGGTGTCTGTGAGGTTTATTATAAACATACTTTACAAAAATAACTAGCACAAAAATGAAGTAGAGGGGAAAAAACTCCAAAGATCCCACCAAAGCTTGCATCCACAGATACTCCTGTACTCTGAATAAGGATAATTTATTAAAAATACACAGGCATTTCATTTTAGAAAACACCTGCCAGAACACAGGGTGAAAACAGACATGACACTAACCACCCTTGGTGGTTATTTATGCATGTTGCAGGGCTGTATTGGTGCCCTATGCAGCCCTGAAACATGCATAAATGACCACCAAGGGTGGTTATGTCATGTCTGTTTTCACCCAGAGTGCTGAACAACAATTAAAATATACAATTAAAACCATACACAATTAAGTCAACACAAATCCCCCATTCTACCAAGTTACTATTCTTTGAAGGTTTTGGATTTCAGATTCTCTTGAACAGTCTGGGTAAGTGATTTTTCCATCGAAGGGAGAGATACCCAACCACTGGTAAAATTCTCATTGCCTGAAAACAATTTAATCCTAATCATTAGGATCAGCTGCAGAAAGAGGCCATTTCTAATGTGGCCACATGCTTTCACTAGCACAACTAGAAGTAAGCTCAACCTTAATCAGGGACTCAGTCGTTGCGTTTTCTCATTACCACCAGTGTGGAAATGCAGTGAATATGGGTTCCTGTCCATCATACCTTATCAGTGTCCCACTAATGAAGTGTGTTGAGAGCTGGGACCACTTTTAGAGGTGAAAGAAGCACTTATAAAATACAAACAGCCTTGATGTAGTTATTTTAATGCAATTTGACTACCGACATCCCAAATTTATGCAGCACCGTATCTTAAACCCTAATAAAAGGTCTCTGCAGATAGTCTTACAACTGTGAAAAGCCTAACTAGCCACACTGAAAGTTAATATTGTTCTCCACCAGTGCAACTCAGACATATGAAAGTGACTGGCTATTAAAGATCAAAATTTCTCTATATATTTCAGTATGGAAACAACAGTGTTCGTGTTAAAAGAAACATCCCAATTCACAGCAAATGCTAGTAAGCCTGTACAGAAGGGATTCAGATTTGTTTCCGCCACTGCTGCCAATAGGAGAAAACGCAGTGAACACAGGTTCCTGAGTATAACTAGGTGGACTGCGCTTCACTGCCAAGAGTGAGCCTAGTTTATAGCCCACTAAAGTCAGTGGGAAATGGTCCACTGACAACAGTGGATGTTGAACCTGGTTCTTAGTGTTTTTTCCTCTAGGAATTAACCACCTCAGGGCCGTCAAACCGGTGGCTCATGAGACAGATTTGGACCTAATAGTTTGATTCAGCCTACAGTCTTGAAATCCAATTTCACTAAAATATCAGTATTTTAAAAATATGAATTTCCAGATGCCATTATGCAGTAACAGCTCCAAAATTGAGTGTTAAACTCAAACAGTTTGTGTTACTAAGTTTGACTATCCTTGCACTATAGAAATAATGTACACTTGGCTGCACGAGAGGCTCTTGTACAACCCAACCTGGCAGGAAATTGGCAATCTGGCCTGCCCGTTGCCAAGAAGTTGGGCACCCCTGGTCTCTTTGACTGATATCAAAGAGACTCAACACCCATTGTTGTGTTTAATTAATGTGGTCTTTCTATCTAAAGACTGGGGTGATAGTTCTAATGGGGGCAGGATTTTGCCCTTTTTGTATAAGTGACAAAACTCCGCTCATTTCAAGGGTGCGGGGAGAGGAGGATTTCACTTACCATTTCTTATCCAGCCAAAGCACACTATCATAGTGCATGCTTTAGGACCAAATGAACACTTGTGACCCCTGCTGGTCCCTGTTTATGGCCCTACAATTGCCAACAGGTCTGGTGTTTTGTATTCAACGACTTCCTAAATTCTAACTTTCGTGGATTATGCAATACTTCCAGATTTTCCAGTCTTCCAGTATAGTTTTATTCTTTTGATCCAAGCCCTAGCGTTTCCTGTTCAAACATTTTTTTCATTTCCCTTCTCCTGTTAATTTAGATGCCAAATGAATAACTGGAAACAGAAGTCTGCTTTAGAACAGACATAACAGAGGCAGTAGTCTCTCTATACTTGATCCCTTTTCTGGTGGGTACACTGTACCAGCAAGAGGATGTGTCACTCAGTGTCATTCAGTTCCAAGTCTCTCTGCTAGGTCTGCTAACAAGTGAAATGTACTTGCAATGTGGACACTGATCTACTATGAACAAAGAAAGCTAATTCATCTCACACAGAGCCCAAATTCCTTGCAACAGCTTCCCTTTGAAGGCTACTATGTGTTGATGAACCGTCTTTAAATATACAAAACATCATTCCCCTATAACTGACTGCAAGAACCACTGGAATGTTATTTGAGTGTATCTGCTCATCTTATTGTATTATTTAAGTAATTAACAACTTTCTCTAGTATCCAAGGTTCTCCTACCAAACATGCCTAAAACAGAGTCGTTCTTACACTGTCTCCAGCTTGCCACATTTATTGAAACTGGGCAAGATCAATGTTGTAGCAAAGAGAAAGCATAAGTACAGGCTTTTTGTAGTAGAGAAATGATTTCATAACATGAGGAAGTAACTCAGAGGAGAGATTAAGCTACTCCTTAAACCAATAGATGCCAGCAGAAAAACTGAAAAGGCATTAGCATCCTTTATGCAATGTACAGTTCTAGTGCCTTCTCTGACTATCCCAAAGCGCTTTAGAAAGCACTTCCTGGGATGTTTACCAATACCATGGCCAAGGGATATTGCCAACAACATTTAGCTTGCACTGATTTCTGGTCTTTGTGTTCAGTTCTTTATTAAAATGAACATGCTATTGGATGTTCGTGGTTGACTGACATCTCCCAGCAAGGTCAGATCTAGAGTTGAAATGAATAGTAAATATTATTCATGATTATGTGATTTTTCAGAGTACTGTGAAAATGTGCACATCTATCCATTCTGTAATGAATATCCAACCGAAAAAATCTACTGTGGGATTAGTAGAAAACTGTGTGCGCGTGTGCGAGAGAGAGAGAGAGAACCCTCTCATTTGGCAATTAAACTATCAAAAAGGAGACCGTAGGACCGAGGATGAAATCAAGCTATTAATTAATATATCACCAGCAGTGTTTGTACCTGGCATTGTATGAGAAGATAGCCCACTGTAGTCTCTGTTCAGTCTGTGCAGCCCTCACTCACATGTTTAGCATGTCCAGCATAATAAACGGGCAGCCCCTGGAATGTATTTCATGTACATGTGGGCAGCCCCCAAGGTTTAGCAAGACAAACCTAATATATTGGCAGGCGCTCTTTCCTATCGCGCTCCACCCACCAACCCCCTCTTCCCAGTATCCCACCCCATCATGACTCACGGCTGTGGCAACAAGAAAGTGCACCAGCTGTTTATTTCTTTGGGGCTATTATGACTCTGCGAGGTGGTCCAGCACCTGCTAACCCCACTCTCCCATGGAGGCTCCTACTTGAGTTATACCAGCTGCCAGCACTTGGCAACAGTAATGAAGTAGTTGCTATTATATGCACATAACGCCAAAATTGAGGAAGTTGCACACTTTGAACGCAATAAATCGTACACTTTGAGTTTAGCCAGTCCTGTGATGACATATGCCCAATACTTGCTCAAGTGCAGTGCGCAGTCAATTCTAACTAGGCTGCCACCCAGCTGTTGAAACTTCAAAACACTTGGCGGGTGGGCTGCAGACTTCATGGATGCCTGTAATGCAGCCATGGAGCCCAAGAACTTCAGGGTACTCATTATCATGCCCCAGGTCTCCAACCTTGTTGGTGTGCGGAACCTGTGAGCCATTCAGCAGATCCAAACCTTCTGCTGTTGCCATCGATGAGACTGCAAGGTACAGATGGGCTCTCACACGATCTGTGGCCAAGGTAACAGGGATGCATCGCAGAAGCAGCTCCTGCTTTGGTACCGTGCACGTGCCTTCTGCCAGTGACAATGGGCTGATCTGGAAAGGATCGGAGCACTACAAGGGGAGCAGATGAGTGCTGAGAAATATCTTTCCATATTTATTTACATTTCTACCTGCACTCCCCCTAAGACTCGGAGCGGCTTACATAATAAACACACACACGATGAAATACAATACAACTTCACTTAAAAACTTCATTAAAAAACCCACTCACCCCTAAAGCCTCCCACCTCACTCCCTAACCCCGCCTTCCAAATGCTGTCTCTGGAGAATGCTCAGGCGCTAACCGACCTCCGAGGGAAGGGAGTTCCATAACATAGGGGCAGCAAGCAACCCTGAGGGCTTTTGTTAAAGGAACCAGATTAACAGGTGAGCACTCCCAGCTGACCGCAGGGGTCACAATGGAGCATGGAAAGGAAAGACAATCTCTCAGATACATGGGGCCCAGGCCATTTAGGGTTTTAAAAAAAGGTCAGAATCAGCACCTTAAACTGTGCCTACAAGGCTACAGGTAGCCAGCGCAGATTACGGAGACCTTGTATAATGTGCTTATAACAACCCACCCCTGAAAGGAGCCGGGCCCTGCATTCTGCACCAGCTATCTAGCCTTGAGGTGATGAAAGCATGGATGATGGTGTTCAGATCCAAGTCAGAAAGAAAGGGATGCAGCCTGCTCACGAGATGGAATTGTTGAAAAGTGCTCCTGGCCATCACTGCAACCTGATGTTCCAGGTGCAGCAAGGATCCAGAAGCACTACAAGACTACGAACTTTGGTAACCAGAGGGGGCCAGGCCCCCTCAATGACCGGTTTCCCAATCAAGACACAAGATCAGACAATCAACACCACCACTTCAGTCTTATCTGGATTCAGTCTTAAATTGGCTCTCCCTCATCCAGTCCCTGACAGCAGTCAGGCATTGGGTAAGCACAGAGACTGCAGGACCTGGGTTGGATTAAAAAGAGAGGTATATCTGGGTGTCATCAGGATACTCATGACACCTCACTCCAAACCTCTGAAGGATCTTGCCCAGTGGCTTCAGCTACACAGTGAACAAAAGGGGAGAAAAGACAGAACCATGTGCACCACCACAGGGGAGGTCCTGCGGGGGACGACAAGCAGTTTCCCATCACCACCCAGCTCATCAACGAAGGCCAGAAGCGCAGTCTCCATGCTATACCCAGGACGAAAGCCTGACTGATATGGGTCCAGGAATCCAATAGCATCAGATGAGCCTGAAGCTGCTGGGCAACTACCCGCTCGACAACCTTCCCTAAAAAGGGATGGATAGAGACAGGGCAATAGCTGGCTGAGGAGCCAGCATACAAATATGTTTTCTTAAGCAGGGGCCGGACAACCAGTTTTAAGAGTGTCCAACAACCTATGCTCTTGAAGGGAAGCATTGACTACCCTAGTTTACAATGGCCCCAACATCTCCGAGCTGGCCTTGACCAGCCACGAGAGGCAAGGATCCAATTCATAACTGGTTGCCTGCATTGATCCAAGCACATTTGCTGCATTGGTGGGCGACGCTAATTGAAACCAATTAAAACAAAACAGGACAAGGCTGAGCTTCCACAACTTTCTGACTCTAGGTGAAGTAGCAACACTCAAGCGATTTTATCTGCAAAATAATAAAAAAGTGTCTCAGCAGGCACTAGATGATTCTGGTTCACAGGAGACACAGGCTGGATTTATCAGGTTTTTCACCACCTGGAACAGCCTCACAGGACAAGACCTTGTAGACACTGATGTCAAAGAAAAAAAGCTTTCACCACCATGATTACAGCCACAGCATAGTCTTTCAAAGATTATCTATGCTGCAATCAGTTGGCTTCAGTGAGGGTTGAGCGCCACTTGTGCTCCAACTGCCTACGCTCCCACTTCATCCACCTCAGGTCCCCCGTATACCAGGGGGACCTATGCCATTGCAGTGGTGGGAACAGATACCTGGGTGTAACTGTGTTAATAGCCATGGTGAGGATGTCATTCCACAAATGACGAGGTCATTGGCGAAGTCTGCTCCACTGCCAGGCACCAGGCCTTCTCTGCTGCCCCGCAGTGGAGAAGGCCCAGCAACAGAGCCAGCTTCTGCCACCACCCAGCACAGAGGCCCAGTCACCGACAGTGGAACCAGCAGCCCCTCCTCACCCCCATCCTCCAGACCCAGAACAGCAGTGGTAAGTGCTGGGCCCCAAGGGTTGGAGGTAAAGTCGGGTCTGGGGTGTGTAAGATGTGGATCCCCACCCCCTAAAGCGAGGAGTGCATTTTGGGGAATGGGGGTGGTAGGGATTAGGGACGGCCCACCCGAGTTTTTTCCCCTAATCTCAAACCCCTGTTTCCTTCCGGTTCTTGGATCTCTTTCCCACTGAAGTCAATGGGGAGATTTCTCATTGAAGTCAATGGGAAGAGAACTGAGAACTGAGCCACTTGCCGAAAATAGGGATCCAAAAGAAAACAAACTGAAATTAAGCCCTGAAATTAAGCCACCGCTAATAAATGCCCAGTGGTCCTGGCTGCTGAGATTCTGAGGAGCAACTGAGGTTCAGCCTCGGGTGCAATGAAGTAAGATACAGGACCAGTAAGGCAACACAAGGCGTGGGACTGACCACACTTGGAACTATCCGAGGCTGAGAGCCAGTTTGCCTTCCCCTGTCCTGCAGATTCTCACTTTACATAACCGCCCCCGCCCCCCCAAACGCACACATCAAGTTTTAAAAGATGGAATTGCACATACATAGAACATCCTCTTCCCTTGACCTTCCAATTTCCATTTCACAGCTCTAGAGCCTGTGCTACATGAACATGTGCTGGTCTCTCCTTTTTGACTCTGTCACAGAGGGTGAAAACAGACATGATGCTAACTCCACTTTAACACTGCTTTTACATTTCTTATGCATGTTGCAGGACTGGATTGGTGCCCTGTGCAGCCCTGCAACATGCATAAGAAATGTTAAAACAGTGTTAAAGTGGAGTTAGTGTCATGTCTGTTTTCACCCAGAGGAGAACTTTGCATATTGGTCACTTAAATAGCTGTTTGTTACAGACCTATCACACATTCCCAGTGTAGCTTAGTGCTTATGCTCTAGGGCAGCTTCTCCAGGAGTCAACTTCCAGTTTTCACTGTGTGCACACGTTCCCTTTCCGACAGCTCGATTTCAAAACGAGGGGACATTTGCATACACTCTTGTCTTCCCCATTTAATTCTTAAATACATATCCGTTTGAAACAGGGGGAATGAATCCGTTTGAACCAGGGGCTGGCGTGAACTGCATTGCACCAGACATGAAATGGGCAAATCATTGGATACAATATTCACTGTGGATATTCATTTCAGCTCTAATCAGGCTAAGACTGTCTAATTAGGCTTGTCAGGTCTGCAGACTTCAATTGCAGATATCATTGACTGACTGTGAGATCATCCGGTGGTTGAACGAGTAGCCACCCTATTTCCTTCCAAAGGACTGAGGGCAGACTGCTTATTCTTTCAAGAGCTCTGGCACATGGAGTCTCGAAGACTGCTTTCTGGTCATGTTTGCTTCTTATTCAAAGTACATCTGAGGCACTTAGAGGAAACAAAAGTGTTTCTACAGGATGTGTCTTGAGTATGGTCCCAACAGTTCTAGGTCTCTTCCACCAAATCCTGCAATGCTTCTTTCTTTCTTCAGTGCCTAGACAAGGAAATCATCTGCAACAATAAAAATCACAGCAATTTCACAGGACAGAAATGATGCCTGATGCTTCTCAATAAGGGGGTAAGCCAGCATTTGCAGCAGCAATCACCGAGGAGGTTTACCTCTCTTTGCTAAAATGGTTGGTGGGCTGTTTTTTTAAAAAAAAAATCTGCATCATTGCTCCTGAACTGTCAGGTAGCAGCAGTAGTCCACAATGTTTTCCAGCATCCACACCTATTGTCTAGACTGAACCACGGCTATCCTCCACTCCAAGACAAGTGACCTCAGAGAGCTGCAACCGTAAGGTCCTTGAAGACTGCCCAGCAGTTCCACAGGTGTAGAACACAGCAGTAAGCTAGGTCCATCAGAACCAGTCCCTGCATGGAATACCTGCCTTTGTTCCAGCCACCTAACATGGGGGCACAGTTTCTTCACTCAAACCTGGGAGTAAGCCAAGGCACAAACACAGGTTTCCTGAGCGGAACATACCTGGGGAATTCCTTATGAGACTTGCAGAGCGGACGAAAACAAGATACAGAATCAATGACTGGCCAATGACAATCACACTGGTATTCTTCAGTCAGGCTATTCAGAGTTGTTATTCTAGTTCCTATCTCCAGGATAATCAGCGATGCGCCTAGATTCACGATGTGTGTGTGTGTGTCAATTTTAGCTTAGGGCTTGCTGGCTATTTATTCCTATTTTTGCTGCCACCTGATGAGCTCCTCCTGGTGGTCAGAGTCCACAAGGCAGCAGCATATACATAGGACAGGAGCAAGAACACAGAGCAGTTAGAACTTTTGTTCAAACTGCTTTGCCTCTGGTTGATGATACAGAGTACTACAATGGAGCACATTTACTCCATGAGTACCACAACATGTTGACACACTAGTAAGTAATTCATTTATGGCCATAGGCCAAAACCAACAATAAAACTTATCTCGAAATAGGAAGATAACAATGCCAGTGCTACATACAAGGTAATTTTATAATTCATTAGTACAAATATAAATGTATACATTGTCATTGTATTCAATGTAACCAAGAATTGCCTTACCGTTGCATTCACAGAGGGCCACTCATAACCAATTTAAAACCTTAGCCTCCTCCTACTTAATATTGCCTAGCTCATTTTGGGAATTGCTTTGGCGGAGCTTAACCCCTGATTATTATTAACAAACATTTATATAGCGCCAGCAGTGTACCTGGCACTTTACAAAGTAATAAAATAGACACGGTCCCTGCCCCTAGGGCTTACAATCTGAGAGACAGGAGCTGGGGGAGAGACTTAGGAAGGGGAACAGAGGGAGAGACAAGGGGTCTAACATTCATGAAGATGCGAGGTCTCAAGTGCACGTACTTGGCTTGGTTACGATGAGAATGACAGCAGGCAGGTCCATGTTGCAAGGATAAGGGTAAACCGATCGTAGGTATAGGAATAGTGGCTCAGCAGGATAAAGAGTCAGACAGAGCAGAGCGAAAGAGGTGAGTTTTAAGGAGAGATTTGAAGGTATGAAGGGAGGGGGCAAGGCGGATGTGGACAGGGAGGGAGTTCCAGGCATGGGGGGCAGCAAGTGAGAAGGGACGAAGGCGCTTAGGGGAGCAGGGAAGGCGTGGAAGGGTGAGAGAAGGGACAGAGGAGGAGCAAAGTGCACGGGCTGGAGTATGGAGGGCGATAAGTGCAGAGAGGTAAGGGGGAGCAAGGTTGTACTTAATCATAAAAAAAAATAGATTTGGATCATAAATATTCACAAAAGGACTGGCCTTAGCAGAATTCAGACTTGAGATTCCATCTGTGAATTACCACCTTGCTCTTTTCGGGGGTTACTTTGGCAGAGCTTGGCCCCTGTTAATGCTTTATCGTGAAGCAAACAAATTTTAGACAGACCATCACAAGATTTAAAATCATAACAAACAGCAGTAACTCTAACAAAAAAATAAAATCTAGTATCAACCATAAAGGAGATCCTATGTCAGACTGATCAGTTCACTCAATAGAATATATCAACACAGCTTATTTTTTCTCCAACAGGCCAACGCAAAAGCCATATTTGCCATCTTCATTCCAAGACCTTCGTTAGGGTTTGCTAGGATGTAAGCAAATTTCATATTTATGTCCCAATGGGTCTTTCCTTGCAAAATTAGATCTAAATATTTCCCCCTTACATCATCTGTTCGTGTACATTCAAAAAGATAATGAACCAGGTCCTCCACTTTAAACTGACCACAAGGGCAATACCGTTTATCATAAGGAACCTGGTTTAGCCTCCCATAGATTACAGCAGATGGCATCAACTGAAACCTCACTAGTGTCAGTGTTCTACGTATGGGAAACTTTATCAGTGCTGTCAGATAATGCCCCAGATGGTGTGAAGACTTAAATCTACCGTAAAAGGAACTCTAAGATCTACAAAAACGGCAAACAGTTTACCTTTCTTGGTCCAGACATTTTTCCATAAGATGGAACAACACAAAACATAGTGGAGTAGCCTGATTGAAAACTGGCTTGCTCTTCAGAAAAAACTTGCTTATCAGTTGCCCATTGTTCTAGTTTCCCCAACAGGAATCTTGCGTATAATTTGGCCACGATATTAAACTAATGGGTCTATAATTGGCCGGTGATTGCCTGTCACCTTTTTTTGAAAATAGGGACCACTAAACTGGTATTCCAACCAACTGGGATAGTATCCCAAAGATTAAGAATAGGCACCCACCGTTCCATATTCTCTAGGAATAATTTGCCCGGCAATCAGTCTTCTCCAGGAGCCTTTTTATGGGAAAGTGCAGCTATGAGTTGCCTCATTACTGATGGTGTCACTGATTCCCATACAGGTAAAGCTTCCAAGTCCTGATCATTACTGCTTGAGCCTACATCTGGATACCTATTGAAGACTTCTTTAGAGTAACTAATCCATTTGTTTGCTGGGACACTAAACAGATAAGAAAATCTTATGTCCCAAGTTCCTTTGTTTACCAGTTCCCAAAATTTAACCTAATCCTTTTTTAATAGCGTTCTCCAGACAGCCCCACAGAAATGTTTGATGTTCCAATTTCTTTTTCCTGATTGTACTCTTGTAAATGGATTTTAATTCAAATGTATGTTTGGATATGTGGAGGTATACATGTTAATTTACTAGAATATGCAGCTCTATTAAGCTTTACTTTAGCGAGCTGCATTCAGAATAAAAATCATAATGGCTGTGACTGCCTTTTTTTTGGAGCATATATCTGTGAAGTTCTCAGATTTGATCTTTTTAGAGATTACATGAAATAGTCTCAGAGCGTCTACACTCAGTTCGTCCATATCTAAAAGTCTCTGCCTCAGCTCTAACAATTCTTCCGAAGCCAAGACCACGTGGCTTCTTTCTGCTGCGCTCCCACCATCTCACTATTCTGCTTCCCTGAATTTACAACTGGGACTGGATTATGGCATATCCATGTCGTTGGAGAAACTTCTTCCATAGCACAAATTCTACCGCTATAGGCTGGTGATCACAACAACGTATACTACAAACAGTTAAGATTCCAAGTTATTTATCAAACATGGCTTGAGGTTGACACCCCAGAGCGACAGCGACTATGACTAACTTGCTTTACTGGTGCTGTCTCTGCTGCAGGTTCTGCCTCTGGAATTTGTCTTCCTTTACAAGTTTGTCCATGCCAGAGGTTCAGAGGACAGCATAAAGCCAATTCTCATGGCTCAGCATTCATTTGCTGGATTGCCTAGTATGCATTTGTTTATGGTGCTGGTTATATTTTAGTCTGTTTTTCTTCTGGGTTCCTATGGCACATCATATGATCTCTTCATACATGAAGACAGTCCTACCACCAGCCACTGAGTATTCTACTCCTAAAATCTTTTTTTTATTCTGTATGCCTAGCTGCCAGTGACAGGTGCTATAAAATATTAAGTATCAGATCAAGCTTTATAGTAGCCCCTGCAAGATTGAAAAGTTGTTCTCCTCTTGTAACAGGCTGACATGTCAACTGTTGCACAAGTTGGAGGATGAGCTGAGATTATTCTGGCTTCTACCCAGTCACATGTTTTTAAGTACGAAGATGGGGCTTCTCCAAATGTTTTTGGAAAATCCCAGCCTCGAAAAATTGTTTGCCGACTAGGTACCAAGCAGCAGAAAACACCAACTCTCAGACTATTGAGTTGAAAGAGCCTCATCACCATAATCAGTGAAGCATCTTGTTTCTTTTTATATATCGTTATTATTTTTCAAATTTTATAACACCACCAGTATAATCCAAGTTACAAAATACTTATGGACCGATTTGGGAAATTCCCGTTACAGCATCAGTCCTTTTCTACCAATTCTGTGTGCTATTACTGTTTTTCATATTTTGTTAAACATAATGATATTTTGGATGCATCAGTTGAATGCTGAATTAGTTCCCATATGTTGATCCATACTGCATAAAAAACTTCCAGGTCTTAATGTATCTCCGCTTGTATACGATCCATTGTCAAAATATACCAAACACATTATATCCATTTAAAAAATTATCTTTTTTTCCACAGATTTCCAGTTGCAAACTAGCGTCTAGATCGCCCCCACTCTTAATTGTTGACACACCATTTTTCTTTCCTTGATTATTTGTATATTAGGGAAAATACCAGCAAAACAAACTTGGGCTGAAATAGAATCTCATTTTGGGCTACTTCATTCATGTGGGGCCATATTTCTTTCCAGAACTCTTTTATATGTGGGCATTGCCACCAACAGTGCATACAAGTCCCAGACTCCACACAACCCTGCCAACAGTCTTGCAGATAGTCTTTGTTGATGATGTTCAATCTTTGTGGGGTAAGATACATTTTGTATGTTGTTTTTATTTGTGGTTCCTTCACCGCTAAGGATCCAGATGCATGCTGCATGGCCTCCCACATTAAACTCAACTCTTTTTTTTCTATTTTCATTTGCAGGTCCTCCTCCCAAGCGACTATATACCCAGCATCAGGTAAATTGAGTAGATTATGTAGAACTTTGTATATCCGCGAAAGTATATGCTGTTGTGAAGAGTCCTCATACAAAACTTTCTCCAGTTGATTTATTTTTCTTGTGTAGAAGGGTTTGTTAAGTTTGTTGTTGAACTTGCTTTTTATTTTTGCATATACGAAGAATCCAGGGTCCCCTCCAATCTTTTGTTTAATTGTATCTATTGTCAATAATTCTTCTCCCACGAAGAGCTGGGAGGCAAATTTTAATCCTTTTGTTTCCCATAACCTTTGTTGTTTCTGGGATTCCTGCCAATTTTATCCACTGTCCAAAAATAGGCATGAACCAAGTTTTTTCTTTTGCCATTTCAGTCTTCCTTAGACTGTTTTCCCATATTTGCAATGCCATATGTACAAATGGATGTTCCTTTCCCATCTGGAATTTTAGTTTTTGATCTGTAAGCGGATATTTAAAATTTTTGGTCTTACAGAAATCTTTTTCAAGTTCAGTCCAATCTGTAAGATTATTATTACGATACCAGACTTTGATACCTCTCAGGGCCGAAGCCTAATGGTATAATTTAATATCAGGCATATTCATACCTCCCTTCTCTTTCAGAGTGTACAAAATAGATTGCCTAATTCGGGTTTTTTTCACCCATTCCAAATTATTCTAGATATGACTATTTATTGTTCTAAAATATTCCTTAGATACTTTTATTGGCAGGACAAAGGATGTACACAGTAGCTTTGGTAATATTACCATCTTTATTAAGTTTGCTCTGCCAGTCCAGGATATTGGGAGCTTTTTTCAGGCTTCCTCTTTATTTCTTCTAGTAGAGGCGCAAAATTTAGCTTATATAAATCTTTCCAATTTTTGGTAATGTTAATACCTAGGTAATTAATAGCTTGTTTTGACATGCTAAACAGGGTAGACCTTTGTAGTTCAGTTTTAGATAATTTTTCCTCATTAAAAATTAACATTTGAGACTTTTCAATGTTTATTTTAGATCCAGAAACCTCACCAAATAGTTTTGTAATACCAAGGAGACTGGGAAGAGACTGTGGTAAATCTGATAAAAATAGCATCATGTCATCCGCATATGTAGCTAATTTAAATTTTTCCTCTCAATTTTTATACCTTGAATTTGCTGCATGCTTCTTATAGCAATAGCAAGAGGTTCAATTGCAATGTTAAATAGCAATGGAGACATAGGGCAGTCCTGCCCGCGTCAGTCTAATATCTGTTAATGTATTTCCATCAATGATCATTTTTGCCAAAGGGCATTTATATATTAATTTAATCCATTCTAGAAACTGACCCACTATACCCATTCTTTTCATTATTTCAAACAGGAATTGATGTTCCACCATGTCAAAAGCTTTCTCCGTATCGAGGGATATCACCGCTGCTGGTAAGTAATTAGTTTTGACATTATTATTATTAATAATAATATATATATAAACAAATATTGATATAGCGCCAGCAGTGTACCTGGCACTTTACAAAGTAATAAAATAGACACGGTCCCTGCCCCTAGGGCTTACAATCTGATCGTACAATCTTCACGGACTACTGACTAACAAAGGGGTCCTCCTCTAAATCCCTCAAAAGTTGTGATCCCTGGCTGGAGCATGCTTTGAGCCAGAATTTCAATGCAGTTTAATTGGCAACCTGAGACCAAGGTTTCTGACCCAGCTCAGACCGAATTGCTGCCAAGGGGGTGCTCCGAGGGGCACCCACCAGCTTCTGGAGGAATTCTGATTGAATCTTATCCACCAGACTGGAGCAAAAAGGAGCCCACAGTTCAGCCCCATAAAGAAGTTGGGACCGAATATTACTAGTGTGGACCTGTAGAGCTGGGAGAACCGCCATTCTTCCTTGTCTGCAAAAAATGCCACCAATAGATTAAGCTGAGCCCTGGGCTGCTCTTAGTGCCCTAGTGACATGCTCGCGCCAGCTACTGGACCTGTGAAACAAAACACCTAAATAACGAAAGGCAGAAACCTGCTGAATAGGGGATTCCTCAACAGACCAGGACTGGATTTTCTGTTTGGAGGAGAAAGCCAGTAACTTTGATTTGTCATGATTGATGGTTAAAGAGTTATCATGACAAAAAGTTGCAAAAGCCTGACGCTGCCAGAAAAGCCCTATATGTGTCCGCAAAAGTAGCGCAACGTCACCGGCATAGCATAGGCAGCCGACAGGTCGCGTAGCTAACTTTGGGGGGGAAAAGCGGGAATCGGCCATGAAGAAGAGGCAGAAAGCAAATATACCAAACATTCGAGAAACTCCCACATCAGAAATACTAAAAGGGAAAGAGATGGAGCGCTGTTTTCTTCAGTTCTATAAAAAAATATATATACAAGTCGGGGGAACCCACAAAAGACAACATAAATAACTTCCTAAACTCAGTTAAATTGACCCAAATAACTTGGAATCAAAACAAGTTTCTCAATAAACCAATTGAGAGTGATGAAGTAAAGGAGGTAATTAAAAAGCTCCTCGTTAATAAAGTCGCCGGACCTGATGGTTTTCCTTCTGAATTCTACAAGGTGTTCTCAGCGCAATTAAGTCCAATGTTAACTCAATTGTATATCTCCTTTCTGACACAATAAGAAATGCTAAAACCTTCTATGAAGCGCATATTGTGCTTTGCCCCAAACTCGAAAAGAACATCGAAATATGTAGTGGATTCTGACCGATATCATTAATTAATAGACAACAAAATATTCACAAAAATCTTAGCTGATGGCAATTATACCAGATATAATAGCAGCAGACCAAACCAGATTCATTCCAGGGAGACTGGGAATAGACAACATACAAAAGGTGACTGATGTTATACGCCATGTCAACCAATGTCTATTGTCTACTTCAGCGAGAGATGTGGAAGAAATAGAAAATGCTCAGGAAAGTGAGGCGGTAGTACTGGGTGTGTCTGACAATGCCACTGTGAGTGCTGCGCATCGCGATGCCGACTCAGACGGTGATGTCACTGCAGATGATGTTGACATCATAGATGACGCCGACACCTATGAGTATGACGATCCAACATACACCCCGAGTTATGCAGCACCAAAATTGGCAAGCCAACCGTGCAAAAGATCCAGGATTGATGAGAACCTAAGAAATGTGGAA
>QEPC01014657.1:446580-459179 GCA_003113815.1 Sphenodon punctatus
CCGAAGAGAGCAAAGAGGAGATTTCCTCAAGGGAGGCAGGAGGGAAGGAGGAGAGGAGAGAGGGGCGGTGAGGGAGCAAGGAGAGGAGACGGGTGGGAAACAATGTCCTGGCAGATCTTGTCAATCTTTGAGGTGAAGAATGATGCGAGATCCTGAGCAGAAAGGGAAGAGGGTTGAGGGGTGCTTGAGAAGGGAGTCAAAGGTGGAGAAGAGGCAGCGAGGGCCACGAGAGTAGGATTCAACCCAGGAGGCATAGTAGTGTTGCCTCCCCAGGGAGATAGCGGAAGAGAGGGAGAATTTATAGTGGAGGAAGTCAGGGTGGAAGTAGGATTTGCACCAGAGGCGTTCAGCAGCTCGGATGCAGGAACGGAGATTGCGGATAGTAGGGGTGAGCCAAGGGTCATGGCGAGAGAGGTGTTGAGAGAAGAGATGGCAGTGTCAGGGGAAGAGGAGAAGACAAGAGGGGGGAGAGGGAGGAAGCAAAATTTAAAGGGTTGACAGCCTGCAAATCACAGAAGGGGCGTGCAGCTGGGGACGGGGGTTGGTGGGAGAGGTTGAAGGAAGCGAGGTAATGGTTGGACATGGGACAAGATCAAATGGAGAGGTCAGCAACAGGAGAGTTTCTGGAGAAGATGAGGTCAAGAGAGTGGCCACCAGTGTGGGTGGGGGAATCAGTCCAGAGGCGGAGATCAAAGGAGGAGGCTAGGGAGAGAAAGTGGGAGATGAAGGGCTGGGAGGGTGTGTCAGCATGGATGTTGAAATCACCAAGAATGAGAGTGGGGGGTATCATCAGAGAGGAAGAAGGCAAGCCAGGATTCAAAGTCTGGGAGAAAAGAGGAAAGGGGGTCAGTAGATGACAGTGACACAAAAGGTGAAGGGGGGGGGAGTAGAGACGCACAGAGTGAGCCTTGAAGGAGGGGAAGAAGGAGGGACTGGAATGGACAGGGGTTGGCAAGGAGAAGGCCCATGCCACCACCCCGGCCTTCAGGGTGGGACCAGTGAGAGAACGAAAGCCCTCCAGAGGAGAGGGTGGCAGGGGTGACAGAGTCAGAGGGAAAGATCCAGGTTTCAGTAAGTGCAAGGAGTTGAAAGTGGTGAGAAAGGAAGAGGTCATGTAAGAAGGGGGCTTTATAAATGGAAGAGCGACCGTTCCAGAGGGCATTCATACAGTGGTTCATACAGTTGTTGTAGTTACACTGATGCTCCTTCTACCATGCTATCATTCAGGATTCTCCTTCTCCCAAGGAGAAGCTAAGTTAAGGGACCAATCCAAGATCCATGCACTAGGTGTGCATGCTGCATACACCTAGCAAGTACACAAAACATGTACGCATCATGTGTGTGCAATGCATACTCCATGTGTGCAACAGGCATACAGTGCACACACACATGTGAAGTTTACATGATCATGGCGTGCAGTATGCACACAGGCCTTGGATTGGCCTGTAGGCATGTGTACCTGTGACTTCTCTACTTCATGAATGTATTGTAAGCCACATGGGGCAGGGACCTGTGTTTATTTCATGATTGTTCAATGTCAGGCACAGTGCTGGTGTCATAAATAATCGTAATATATTTATGGAGCTAATGTTTTCAAAGTAGCCCATAGTGGAACTGAGTACAGTTCCCTGGTCTCCATATTTTATAGCAGTTAACAATGTCTTAAATCCAGCTTCTGTTTTGTCACCACTAACCACTCTGCAGTTGGCTATGATTTTTTGTTTTTAAAAACCTAGAGTTATTAATGCACAGCTCAGGCAAAAGAAAAGTCAAGCCTAATTTCACTATTTACAGTCCTGGCACCTCAAATACTTCACTCAATCAGTAGCATACACTACTATCCCACATAAAGCAGATTTGATGCAAACAATCCTCCTTAAGTAATTCATGCATAAGTTTTGAATCTATGTTTTTGCTATTTCTGAGGTTTAATGACATTCAATGCAGTATCCAGAACTGTTATTTCTGAGCTGTTATCAACACAGTAATCAATACAACAATTATTCAGTACTGAATCCATGTTATAGAATCTGCAATTCAATACCAGCAGCTGCTTGTGAAAGATTCAAATCTCACTAAAGTAGGAGTATTCCCTTATGTCCGGAAACAACATGGCACCCGCCTTCTCTCTAGACTTACGGTCCTTGTACCTATTTTCAGTGTTATTGATATTCCTTCTTTTACAAAGAGTTGACATTTAGTGATTATGAACACAGACATTACAAGGACAAGCATGTACCTTGCTTTGATTCACAGTAATTGCTTGCTAAATAAGGACTTATCCCTTTTAGTTGGATACATTCCTAAAAGCACAAGAGGTTGTAAACACTGTACAACTACTGTAGGCTAGCGTGTATGTGGTGTGTCCTTTTTAATACATATGCACCCCCACCCACCTACCCCCACCCCAGAGTCACACACTTAAGAGTAAGGATTAATCCATTAAAAAGGACATTAGAGACGATTTGTCATATTTCTGCTTGCTCATTAGTAATTATCAGCTTCTGGATTTATTTTTGAATGTAAAAGGTCTTTCAAAAAGGCTCTCGGGCTGCCTGCAAGCCATCAATTTAATATCACCCTTCAGGTTTGGAAATTACAGCCTATGCCAGAGGTAGAAATTTGTACTTTAAACCTGCCTGTATTTTATCTATCCTGCAGCAGACCTTTCATAAGGTATTTACATGCTGTTTCAATTCAATTTGCCATTTGAACAAATTCAATTCCACAATCATAGGCAGCCCAAGCTCCAAGGACAGTACAATATGTTATCTTTGAAGTCTGCAAGGACAGAAAACCTCATGAGCCCCTTCCAGCTTTTGTAATTTCTGTCAATAAAGGTAATTTTTAAATGAGCATGGCTGGGCAGTGTGCACTGAGTGGGATGGCTGTGGATTGTCCACACACATGGGGTGAGTGGGGAGGGATTCAAAATGGGCCAGGGATGCATGCACGCCTCTACACACGCACATTTTAGCCTTTCCGACACAAGTAGTCTGTATTTTACTCTGATGCTCTGTGAGTGGCCATGGGTAGGTGGTGCATGGGTCATGGGAGCGTGGCCGCCCCCCGCCCCTGCCTTCAGACGGACGTTTGGATGCGTGTGGGATGGGGTGGACCTACATGACTGCTTTTCATTTTAAACATGACCAAAATAAAAAGTGAGCCTAACAACATGTTCATGTGGGTGGAAACCTATACTAAATCAAAGTCAAATCCAGGAAATCAGCTGGAACACATGGGGGAAATTCATCATTCTAACACAGATCAAATGAAATACTAGACAAATGGCCAGACAAGAGTAGTCAGATCTTTTTATTACAAAAGGATATTCATGAGGACTTTGTGCCCACATTCTTGGTTTATATGATTTGGCCTTAACACAAAAAAGTAACTGGAAGTATACCAATAATAATTTACTACAAAAATATATATACAATGGATAACAATACTTTATAGAAACATTGAAATAATGAATATATAAATTCAATAAAACTAATCAACACGTTTCAAGCATCAGCTCTTTTTCAGGAAAATCTTTACAAAGTCATAATATAAAATAATATTGAAGTCAATTTCTTTGGCCAATAAACAGACCCAGTCGAAATCCTCAGACGCTCCAAACTGGCTATCAAACAAAAGCTGCCACTTATTTTAAAAACATGGGAGTCTTTAAGGAAGCCTTCAAATGCCATTTATTGGGTCTATTTACAGACTAGAGAAATTACTTGCATTCAATATTGTTTTATATCATGAACCTGAAGAGCTGATGTTCAAAATGTGTCAGGATTTGTTTTATTGAATTTGTATATTCATTATTGCTGCATTTCTATATAGTATTTTATATTGTTATCCATTGTACATATTTCTGTAGTAAATTATGAGCATACTTCCCAGTAACTTTGTGTTTTCTTAAGGAACTTACCAACAACTTGAACCTGTGGAAAAATTTTCCTCTACTCCACCCCAGCCCTATGTGCCATTCTACAAGCATAAAAGAAGCTCTAAGAGAACTAATTTTTTTTTCCAAGTGTACAGCCAACAAAAGTTGCACTATGCTTCTTCCCTGACAACGCTCAGTGTATTTAAGTAGGAGTTTCAGGGTTTGAAGAGGCACACACATACACACACACCTATACTACTACTACATGCTGCTAACGACAAAGATTTTAGATTTATTATTAATATTAATATAGTGCCAACAGTGCTTATAGGTCCTAGATGGTTTATAGGAGACTGTCATAAATTAGAGCAGAGGTTCCCAATGGTGGGTTGGGATCTCAAACGCAGCTGCACAATCTGTGGGATGGGCTCATGATCCAGATCCTGACTGATATTGATACACTTTGTATGGTTTTCCTGCTGACTGGGGTCACAAGATTATATTTGAACGGCCTCAAAATGAGGTCACACCAATAAAGAATCTGAGAAAACGCCGAACTGGAACAACGCTCACAACCTCTCCCCACTGCTCAGTGCACCTGCTTGGGAGAAGCAGCTCAAAATCACATCCTTTTATCCACACCAGTTTCGGTCAGACATGAATAAAGACAGATTTGGTCCTAAATTGAGTGTGCAAAAAGCGGTACACGGACAACATTGAGTCTTAAGGGGTGTCCTGAAACACAACTTCATTTAAATAAATAAATCTAGGGAAATTAACCATTAAAAAGTTAAGCAAAAAACAAAGGATCTGGTGCCTCAACTCAATTTATATTATTAGATTCAGAGTTAATATCTAAGCCTTGGATATTTCTTGATATCAAGAAAACATAATACCTGGAGTCATGATTTACTTCATCTGGGTGTGGCTGCTGGGAAAGTGCCCAGTTTAAAAAGGAAAAATACTTAAGTTATTAAGACAGTAGACTTAAAAATGGGGGAAAATTCCCACCTATGTTTGCTTCTTGCTTAAATTTACTTAACCTGGATATTGCAACCAGAACTAACACCACTTCAGTTTTATCAGACTAACCTCGAAAGACATACACAACAGCCAGTTCAAAACTAAGATATACTTTGTTGTACACAGCCTTAGCCTTAACCCTATAAAGGCTTGGACATGCTTAATTGTATATATCCTCCCCGTTGGAGCTAGTGAGAACAGCTGTAGCACATGAAGCTATGCAAAGACACAAGCCTTTGCAGAATTAGATATCCTAATACTCATATTATTCAAAATACTGAATTATTAGTTCTACTAACAAAAAGCCAAGTTTTAAGGCAACTAAAATCCTGTAAGTTGAAAAAGCAAACATTTTTCAAGTTTACGTTAATTTATTTATCTTTTAAATACCATGAATTTGAACATAATAGGACAGGAGATGCTGTCTCATGACAGTCTAAAATAAGCCAATACTAAGTTTAATACAGTAATCAATTTTTGAGAATTGGGAAGAAAGGTAAATTTTGCATATATGACAGCCCAGAGCTCAATACACATTGCACCCTTAACGTATGCGCTTAAAAAAAGTATTTAAATTGCTGAAAGAACCTAAGCCAGCTCTCCACTGGCGGATAAACAGCCCAATCAACGGGAAAACAATCCTGTATCACACAAGGAAGTTAGAAGGGAAAAACTCCACTAAAAAGATACACAAAGGATAGCAAATGCCTATAGCTCTTTGGACCAGCACACTGAAACATAGTCCAGACATCATACTTAATAATTCCCAGCCCTTCGCAGCTTTCAAACCTGGCAAAACCACTAAGCAAGTAGGCAATAAATTCTCAGAGGAATAAGGTGCGTCCGGGACTTTCATTGTAAAGCAGGATGAACAAAGAACAGATCGCTGCAAAACGTTTCAATCGCCTCAAAAAAACCACCCAAGGCATCAACCCCGCTCTGTTTCCCCCAAATGCCAAGGATGGCGGGCGGGCGGCCGCGCGCGCATCCCCTACCAAGGATCCCGAATCCTCTGAGCAGCGAACCCACTCTTCCTCCGGCGGCGGCGGCAAATATGGCTGCGAGGACCCAGCACACACACCCCATAACATGCCCCTCCCCCTCCACATACACTCAGGCAGGCGGCTAGGCGAGTGCCTGCAGCCCGGGCGAGGCGTACCGGAATGGGGAGCTGGAGACGCCAGGCGCCCATTCCGAGCTGCTGCAGCGCTCCAATGAAAAAATGTTGGTGAAACCTAAGCCAAAAGGTGCACTCCTGCTCCATTCATGTCAATGGGAGTTGAGCCATTAGAGGGCAGGATTGCACCCCTAAAAGATGCTGCCTTTACCCTTTCAGAGCTTGCCCTGATGGACCTCATCATGCCCAGCGCTCGCTTTCCTCTCCAATCCTCGATCAGGCGCTTATTGCAGCCGACTCTGCCTCCAGTCCCGCTGTCCCTCCCCTCTCTCCTGATACCGGCTTCTGGTTTCTCTGGTTGGTAGCTCTGCTGCTGCTGCTGGGAGGATCGTGAAGCATCTAGTGCTGCCACCAGATACACTCTGAGCATGAAGATGGCAGCAGAGGAGCCAGAAGCTAAGAAGCTCAAACTGGACGAAAACCAACTTAGGTAAAAAGAGAGGAAACCCCCCCCCCGCTTGCATGTGAAAGGAGCCGCAAAGTGCGGTTTGGGGCTGAAGGATGGCTCTGCAAATCTTCCTTTGCCCCTGGCGTGAATGACACGTGCTGCCCAAGTGCAATCTGAAAGTCACCCCCCAACAAAGAGGATTGGCAGGCACAGCGTGGTAGGTTATCTAGTTTCCTCTCAAGAAAGGGGGAACATTGGCAACCCCCGGGGGCAGATTACGCTTGTATAATCTAACACACCAGTATTGATTGTATTAGTGATTGTAGAGTTATCCCTTGGCTTTAATATTTTCCTCTCCTGGATGGGCTCCTTAAATTAAATATACTTTAATATTCAGTTAGGGAGACAGACGCCTGGTGACCTGTGTGTGTGTGTAAAGACTGGAGGATTTCGTACATTTCTGGCGGGGTGGTTTAGCTACATGGGTTCCCTGCATGTATAAATAGCTTTCCTTCCTTTGAAGCTGGGGGCGTTGCTGAAGCATTAAGGCAACTGTAAAGGAGATGTTACGCCTTACAGACCCTGTTTTTTCCCCATCTTTTCTATCGCACATCAACATATGAAAAGCAAAGAGACCACTGTCAGTCGTTTTAAAATTTCCTCTCCCGGGACAATGAACTTTTACAGAAAAACAGCTGTAGGGATCTTTCCTTATTGTGCACGTGCGTGCAGTGACTGCTCGCCCACGTGGCCTTAGTACGCTACCTGCCGCGGGGGTCTTGCTTTGAGCTCCAGGCATTTGGCAGGTCTAGAAAGCTGCCATAGGCAGCAAGACAGCAGGAGTACCTCAGGTGGTTTGAAGATTGTAACCATAACGTAATGGGAGGTGGAAGAGAACCTTTGCACTTTGCTCCTTTCATGTGGAGCTGGACTTTTATATTGGAAGTAGAACCATATGGTGTCTCCCTCTCTGCTTACATTCCAGAGGTGTATCAAAACTTTAGTGTGTGTAGTAGGAGGTGGGGTGTCATATCCTACCCTTGTGCCCCCCAGGCTCCTGTCTTTCCCAAATAGCAATGACTCCACCCATTTTTCTGCTTGAGGGAGTTCAGATACCAGAGGAAGAAGCAGAGGGAACTGCCCCTTGTACTCCAAACTTGGGATGTGTCCCCCGTTCCCCTTTACACCTATTCCACATGTCTTTTCTTTCAGGCAGGTGTAGCGCACCAGAGGACCTAGGCACTACTACACTATGGGCATCTAGGCTCGTGTCATATCAAGCCAATCGAGATTGGGCACAGGGAAAAGATGAGATGGTTGCAAAGGGCAGAGAAGAGAGTACAAACAATGTGACCGACAAGCACTGAAAGAAACAGTGTCCTCTTGAGGAAGTTGGCAATAGAAACTGGAGAGGAGACTGGAATGAGGAAACTGCCAGCCCACTCTGTTTTGTTCTTTGAGAAATTTATAAACAGCATCTTGTGTTGGTCAGGAGGGCCCTGCTATAATTGATTGTCCAAGGAGAGGTATCTTTCACACAACATATAGGGACCTGTCTATATCTATTGATTGTACCACGCCAGATACATTGCATATGCTATATAAATAAATAAATAAAAATAATAAATTTATTTTTCCCTGGGCAGAATCCCCTTCACACTGCCCCCATGAGTGAAACCTGCACAGGGAGAATGCTGTGGAAATGAGCTCAAAGATCAGTGGGATTCTGCAGTCATAACGAAGCCCTGTTTTTAGGCTACTCTTACTTGCCTCACAAAGGTGTTGCAAGGCATTTGACTTATATTTGCAAAATGCTAAAAAATCCTAGAGAGGCAGGCACTATGAGACAAGGTACCATAATTATTATAAGCGAAGTTACTCATAAAAAGGTATCCACATAACATTCTCATACCTAAGCTGAAACGTGGCCTAGATGAAAGTAACATAAGGTGGAAAATAGCTAGTTGAATACTGTAATAGAGAAAATAATAATAATGGATCAATGTCAGTTTGGGAGGAGATCTGGTCCCACAGGAGTCTGTATATTCAGCTGTATATTCAGCATTTTTGTTAATGACTAGGATAAAGTGCCAAGAATTTCCAGAGAGTATCATTGTCGAATTTACAGATGACACAAAACTGGGTAGGGCTACAAACACTTTGGAGGATAGTCTAAAATTCAGAATGGGCAATAATAAAACGACATTTAGACAAGACAATTTTATAGAAATACACACAGGAAGAGAAACCAAATGCATGCATACAGAATGGAGGAGAAGGGAGGTTACCTATATTGGCAGCAGCACTGCAGAGAAAGATCTGTGAATAATAGTGGCATCCTTAGGACATTTAGCAGTGACACTTGCACTTAGTGCTGGCGTGAGTCCCATTAAAATGAATGGGAATCCTGTTGGCACTAAACACCATGTGGGATGGGCTGTTACTATTAGGTAGATGGGATTTTGGTTGTCATCTTAAATGTGTTTGCTCTGACAATGCACTATTGAGGCCTCTCATTTCTAAGCTCCAGTTCTAAAATCACTTAAATGGCTGTAGAATCAGTGTCCTGGCAGGTCAAGCATTACTTTCTCAGGACACTTTAAAAACACACCCCTCCCCCGATTTATCCATAACATAGAACATCATGATCAGTATATAGATAGCAGTCTCAGACTGAGCATAGAGGAGTGTAATTTTCATATGATGAATCAAAATGAGCTAGTGTAGGGCAGGAACTGTTTTCAAAATGAGAGCTGGGAGAAAACTTGCTTTTTGCCTCCATAACTGTGATATGAATAGAGTTATTATGGAATGTGATTTGATCACAAATGTAGGATTTGATGGATGAAGCAATGAACAGATAGAAAAAAAGGACAGTAAAGTCTAATGGTGACTAGGGTGCTGAGTGAGGTTTGTACTACCACAGCACTTTGAGAACTGAAAGCTCAATTCTTTCTATAAAACAGAGCAGTAAACAAAAGCTCTCTAAAGGTTGGAGATTAGCACAGTAACCTTGTGTAGTGGTGACTCTGTTAGATAAGCTGTTCCTCAACTGAGTGTGTAATTTTAGTGTCCATGCAGAAGTCAATGATTTGCTCATTCAGTAGCTGGATAACCGCTTCAGGTCTCCATCTGGTTAGGAGACTGCGGCCTTTTCTTGCTGTCTCGGATCTGGCCCCTGTCATCCATACTTTCATCACCTTGAGACTAGGGATGAAAACAGACATGACGCTAACCATGCTTTAACCACTCTTGGTGGTTATTTATGCATGTTGCAGGGCTGGATTGGTGCCCTATGAAGCCCTGAAACATGCATAAATGACCACCAAGTGTGGTTAAAGGGTGGTTAGCGTCATGTCTGTTTTCACCCTAGGTTACTGCAAATGTAGGATTTGGGGTTGCCCTCAATAACTGTTTGCAACAAGCTGCAGCTGGTGCAGAATGCAGCGGCTCGGCTTCTTTCAGGGATGAGTTGCTGGGAGCACGTTACACTGGTGCTCCAAAGTCTGCACTTGCTACCCATAGCTTTCCAGTCACATTTCAAGGTGCTGGTTTTGAGCTTTAAAGCCCTAAACAGTCTGGGCCCCATATATATGAGAGATTGCCTGTCCTTCCATGTTCCATTGCATGTCCCCTACGTCGGCTGGGGACACCCTCTTGCAGTATCCATCGGCTACCGTTGTTGGTGGGACGAGGGTGTGTGGGAGTACATTCTCAGTTGCTACCCCAGCTCTCTCCTTGAGGAGGTTTGTTTGAGCCTGGGCCTAAGCATCTTTTGAAGGCGATGCAAAACTTTCTTATCTGAAAAAGCATTTGGCGGGTGGGGATACACAGAGGTTGGTTGGAGGCTTTGGGTGGAGTTGAGGGTTGGGAGGAAGGTTTGTTGGGGAGTGAGTGGGAGATTTTTTTTTAGGAATTTTATTATTGTTTTTTTGTTGTTGTATTTTTATGTATTATAAGCTGCCCTGAGCCACTGTGAAAAGGTGGCATATAAACTTAAAAATAAATTTAAAAAATAATGTTTGCAAAGACAATTTTAGATAATGGAAGAAGTAAAATATACTGTAGCTGGAGTATCCAGAAATGTCTGTAGCAAAAATATCCACCAACTTGTATTTATAAAGATACAGTAGATGCTGAGCATTCTGGTCTTCGAAGTTGTTTGCTGGTGCAAGCATTATTAACGTGAATGGGGCCTGCACTGGATTTGAGGATTGGGACCAGTGTCTCTAAAGCAGCTATCATGATAAGCAGACCCAATCAATTCCTGCATCTGTATAAACACAGGAGACTGTATTTCTCCATTTTCAGCTACATCTAGCACAACTGGGTTATTATTTATTATTATAATATTAATAATAATTAATTGTATATAGCACAAGCAGTGTACTAGCACTGAACAGCCATGACTAAAGACATGACTAAAGTCCTTCCCCAAAGGACTTACAATCTACAATGGACAAGGAAAGGGGAGACAAAAGGAAAGGGCACCTAGGGAGGGGAGGGATATATTAATGAAGCTGAGAGGTTGCAGGTGCTAGTGCTTAGCTCTACAAGGGAGGAGGAGGATCTTGAAGGATGAAACTGTATAAAGAAATATAAAGACATAATCTATGGGAGTGAGGAGTTAGGGAACAGGCAGGTTTTTGGGAGGGATTTGAAGTTCAGGAGGAGAATGCACCTGTGATTTAAAAAAAAGAACTGGATTAGTTCTTAATAGGTTCATAAATTACTATTTGTCAGGTTGGTTGAGGGTAAAGAGCAGGAAATGGATCACTCCATTATTTCCTGTTGTGCGTGTCTCTGAAGCAAAAAGCTGGCCACCGCTGGAGATGGGATGGTGACCTAGACGGACCACTGATCTGACCCAGTATACCCAGGGCTGGACTTAGGAATTTTGCACCCCTAGGTCCTTCTTAGGCTGCTGCCCCAAGACAAGCCCCGCCCCCATGCTGCAAAACAGATGAGCAGGTGTACAAAATATCCAAGGTATACAGGGTTGAACGCAGACACAGCATCATAAGGCACACTTCTTCTTGTTACCGACTTTGGATGACTTAATTTTGCTTATTGTAATACTTATTGTATTACAATAAGCCATCCAAAGTCTGTCTGAAATATAATAAATACAGCCTGTCCCCAGGCCACACACCTCTGCCAAAGGCTACCTCACAGCTCCCAAGCTACCTGAGGCTGCTCATCCTATTGTACCATAGTATGCTATTATACTATATTATACAAAGCTTGCAAACTTTTATCAACAGAAGTTGGTTCTATAAAAGAGATCATCTGAGCTACTTTGTCTCCATCTCTTACATTTTGAACCAACACAGAAATCACACCTCCTCTCTCCAGTCTAGACATATAGACCCATTAGGATAGAGTTATCGGGGGGTCAGCGGCGGCTCTAGCCTGAGGGCCCTGGGGCAGTGCCCTGCCCCCGCTCTCCCCTGTCCCCAGTGCCACTGACAGTAGAGTCAGTGGCACCGGGGATGGGGGAGAGCGGGGGCAGGGCACGCCGCTCTGACTGAGCGCGCTCTGTCTCTGCCGGCGGCTGAAACTGACATCGGAGCGCCTCATTGCTCTGACTGCTGCTTGGCTTGCAGTCAGAGCAGCGCGGCGTTCCCATGTCAATTTCAGCCGCCGACAGAGGCAGAGAGTGCTCAGTCAGTGAGCACTAGCCTCTGCCTGCCCTGGACTCCTTCTGGGACTCCAGAGTCTGGAGTCCCAGAAGGGACAAACTTAGTCTGAATGCGAGCCGGGCGGCTCAGCGTTCAGTCCAAGTGCGCCACTAGGGAAATGAAATTTCCCTGAGCAGTAACTTTGCATTGAGCCCTATGGGCTCAATGCAAAGCCTCACCTGGGCATTCAGTGGAGGCGCTCGGCGGCGGGATGTGCTGAGGCGCGCATGCTTGAACTGACTCAGTCAGTTGAGCATGCGCTCCGCAGCACATATCGCCGCCGAGTGCCTCCATTGAACAGTGAACTAACTGCCTGGTGCCAGCAGCCAGTCCCCGGGACCCCGACAACAGTGAAAAAATGCACGCGTGGGGGGAGGGGGGGTTGGGGTGCAGAGGCTGGGGGCCTGAGATGGAAGGGTGTGTGTGTGTGTGTGTGAGACTGGGGAA